>JANHGO010007850.1:0-50695 GCA_024606505.1 Aquila spilogaster | reverse complement strand
ACAAAAAGAATGTATGATAGCTTCTGGAGGCAGTTTGAACACTCTGAGAAGGTACGGCGCGTGTGTGTTCTGAGGGGCAGGGGGGGCGGGAGATCTGTTTGCTCTGCTGACAGCACACCTACCCAGGCAGCGTTTGGCTAACACTGGTAATACTGCTTGCATTCTGGAAATAGTACTTGTGAGACTGAAATAATTTTTTGTACGGAATGATTGCTAGATAACAGCTTAACTCCTTGTGAAAGTAGTTGAGATACCCAGTTATAATAGGGCTACTATAAATGATGATTTAAGGGTGGAAGTAAAATAGTACACGGTTTTTTTTTTGGTTAGACTTACAAGCTTTCAAGCACATAAACCCTTCTTTAAAGCCCCAAACTTTGCATCTCCGTGTCCAAAGCCAAGGCCTGCACGTGTACCTGTGCCTGAATGCACTCAGAGGCCGTTCTCACCATCCTTCTGGAAGCAATGCCAGGGAAGCCAGGCACAGCCATGACGTGCCAGAACAAACTCTCAGCCAAACATTTCTCACCCCCCACCACTGCACGGTTCCTGATCTCCCCTTCACTGAAGCGCAGTACTTACTCTGAGAGATGGGCTGGGCATCTCACGTTCTTCCTCTAGTAGCTGCTGAGAGCCTCTCCCTCAGCAGAGGCAATAGTTGTATGGAACGTTAAGAGTTCCCCCGTTCTTCACTGCTGCTTCCAACCCCCCCCCCCCATTGTCCAGCTGATAATTACCTGTGTGTAATTAGCTGTGTGTTTCTCTCTCTGTCCCACAGGGGCAAACGACCTTACCACCTCTTCCTTTGCTAACAACCCCCTCCGCTCCACAGGTACCAACCACCCTTTTGCCTTCAACTAATTAACTAAATCAAGCTAAACTTCCGTAACTGTTTCCAAGCTGCACATAGTCAGCTACTGCTGAAGGGCTTCTGTGCTTGAAAGCTTGTCTGGTTTTCTCCCAGCTAAAGCAGTTGGCTTCCTACAGGTTGCCCACCTCTTCTTACCAACCTGGCCCTACTTGAATGCCCCTGTGCCCCGCTGCTCCGTTGTGCTGCAGCAGTGGAGCACCCCTTAAATCTTTCCTCCCGCCGCAAGCTTTACTGATGGAACTAATTTAGTTTTCTGGGTAGCTGAAGCACGCAAAGCTCTCCCCCACTGCTAAGGCAAAAGCTCATCTGAAAACCACAGCCCCACAGACTTCCTCTTACTGTTTCTGTGAGCACTTTGCTGAACAGTGACTTCTTTTCCTTCTGAAAGGTCCATGTAAATTTGCTTCTGGTAGAAGCTCGGATGCAAGCCGAACTACTTTATGCTCTGAGAGCTATTACTCGCTATATGACCTGATGTCTCCGGCTGCCTGTTGACGCTGGAATGTTCTGCAGCTGCAGTATGGCAGAGGAAGATACGAAGCCTCAGGACCAATGGTAGCTATAAATTAAGATGCCCGTTGTGCCATAACTCCCTTAGTTTCAGCTCTTTCCACGTTTGGAATGTCACCGCTGCCGTGGGGCAGTGAACGCTTGGCAGTTGAAAAGACGGGGCTGTGCCAAAGTGCTGCCCGATGGGGGTGGTTTGGCTTCAGCCAGCACGGGACGCTCTGTGGACTTGTGGCAATATCGCAAACGATAGCTATATAGATCTTGTAAGGCAAACGCAACAGGAGTTGGAGCGTGAAAAGAAGTGGGACTTGATCACATTTGCTTTCCCTACGAGAATAATTTTAGAAAATCTTGATGCTGCTATTTGTGCTGGTGGAGCACACAGAGAGGCTGTTCCAGCTGAGCTCAAAGTGAAAGCGAGCACTGCTATTGTCTGAGCCTTTATTGTGCGTGGTTTCCAAAAAGCCTTGTTATTTAGATTCATTTTTAATCAGAACTAAACCTCCTCTGTCCACACTGATGATTTGAAAGGTAGCAGTCAATCTTCTCAAATAGTTTAGCCTTAAGATGCTGTAGGACATTTGTTCAGCATTATCGGGTGAGCTCCAAAGTGCAATGGTCTTCCTATGGAAAGAAGAGGACATGGCCCTTAGAGCTTTGCGCAGATCTGACCACGTCCGGTATCGCACAGCTCCTTGTCCTGCTTCTCCAGGGTGAGCTAATCCCTGCCCAGGGGCTGCAACAAGGGATGGGGATGTTGTTCTAGGCTGCCAAACAGTCCTACTGTGTTACGTGCCCAACGCTGGTCTTACTGATTTTTTGCCATTGCTTAAATAACTAGGCTAAAAACCATCTATTTTTAGTAAATCAGAACATGATTAAAATGCTGACATTTAATATACAGTGGTTTTGGAGAACACATGAATACTTTTGTATGAGTGTGAATTGCTTTTTAAATATGTCAGTATTATTGGTCTTTTTTAAATAAAGATAACAACTTTTTCTCCTGGTGTTTGTGTGTGGTTTAACTTTGCATTTCTGCTCTTGCTGGTTTACACGCTCGCTCTGGTTAAGACTGGTTTTAAATGCTTGAAACAGTAACTGAGCAAAGGTACTGAAAGTGACAAACCATGACTTTTCCAGCAGTCTAAACCAGGGGAGAGACAGATAAAGTTTAAAAAATGAACTGAGTTCTCTGCTATAGGAGGAAGACCTGTCATCAATCTGCCCGCTGCCCTCCCTCACTCTTTCCCTTCGTCCTCCACCTGCTATTCAGGTGTGCTCTGCTGTATGGAGTTTTCTGTTTCCTCACCGGTTTATCTCACAGCTGGACAACGCGTCCAGAAGGACACTGTGAGAGAGGGCTTCAAAGGCCTCACTGAAAGCCACAGAGCTGTGACAGCCAGCTGCACGAGTGCGTCCAAAGCAGTTTGTGACAGGGTTCTAGTAACCTCATGTGTCGAAACTTGTAATGGTAAGGCAGGAAATAAATGGAGGTACCCAGCCCCACCAGTAGAACTGAGCTAGCTCAAACTGGTTACTGCTGCTGCAGGCTTGTAGTCCAAGAAGCTAGAACATCGAACATGATTGAGGGGAGAAAGATTAATAAACTGTCAAAAATCGTGACTAACAGGAAGCATCTGCTATTTCCTCTTAACTAAAAATACAGGATTTCTGATGTTCCAAAAACAGAGCAAAACTTTCCTGTCTAAAAATCACAAAACTCAGCTATGCCTAAAGACGTACTAAAAAAAAAAGTCTTCCCAGTTTGGAAATTGATTTTCTGCAGCATCTGGTGCTCCTGGTGCTCATTTATTGACTCAGAAGTAGACATGCAGACTTCCACAAAGCCTCTCCTGTCCATGTCCAGCATGAAATCTCCAGCCACAAGCTGGCATACGCGGACACCCTCTTCCTTTTCAAAGAACAAACAGTGTGTGCAAAGGGCTTCCTCCTGCCACATTTTCAAACAGAGTGCTCACAGCCAGTCCTAACTACACACAGAGATGCTCACCTGAGAGTAAGGGTCTGAAAACATTTGGGTTGTCCCATGAACGGTTTTAAGGCATTTGAGGTCCTAAGTGCAAGAGGAGCAAGGCTGTTAAGGGCAGTGTCATCTTCATACACATGAAAATGGTGAAGGTGCCAGTGAAAGTCCGCTCCAGGAAGGTGGCAGTTGGCTCCCGCTGCATGGAACAGAAGCTGTGTGTGATGTTGGGTGGTGAGGAAGAAGCCACGACACCGCTAGGAATGCTAACGTGTGAGCGGCTGCTGCAGGCTGTCAGCCCGGAGCAGCTCCTGCAGAGCCTCAGCCTGTGGCCACACAGTGCAGCAGCTTCCATGCACGCAAAAACAATACCTCAGTGCTCCCTACATGTGGTGGCAACTCAAAAGATGTAGGTGGGGGAACCTGTCCAAAAGGCTGTGGAAGGAGACGTTGTGGCTGTGGCCTTGCACCCAGGACAGCGTGAGCACAGCCAGTCTGCACTAGCACGAGGGGCAGGAGCTAATGGCTGGCTGCTGCACAGGCCCACATGAGGTGCTAGTAAAACAACAAAAACAGCATTTTCTTTTCAATCTCCACTGACAGGAGTGTGAAAGACCATCTGCCCGTGGGTAATTCACAGTCCTCCCCAGCAGCCCCGGGCTTTACATCTAAATAGTTTCAGTTCAAAATTTTGCACGTGTGCATGAGAACACACTCTCCCAAGGCAGAAAAAAAATAAGAGTGCGAGAGGCTATGTGTTAGTCTGCAAATAGAAATGGCTCCTGAAATCACGAGAACTCCTGCATTGAGGTCTGTCATAAACATAACCACATGGTAGAAGGTGCTATAGGAATACACCAGAAATTCAGCATTTTGGGGCTTACAATTATTAAGAGCTTTGCTCAGATAAAGTCACAGACCTGTGAGGCTCCACAGGTGCTTATGGAGCTGCCCTCCCTAGCATTCCTATGTGTGCCTCTTCCTGAGGCTGTCACAGCACAAACCCTTACCGTGGGGACAGAGGTAACACCCACGGGCTGTCCCAGCTTCTCTCTCCAGTTTGGGACATCCCGTTCTGCTGTGCTACAGGACACCCTACACCGCTGTTTACAGTTCAGTTGCTTGAATTACTGAAATAACTTACGTTTACTGCAATAGCTAGCATTTTCTTTGAACTAATTTTAATTGCCTGCATTTCTGCCATCACAAGGACTTGAGCAAGAACTCTGTTTCAGGCTGCCTTCTGACAGACTGATTTCTCAGTTCTGATTAGAGCTTCTGACAGGACTTAGCCATGAGGTCTGTTCGCTGCATCCCCACCCTGCACTACGCAGCATGGTGTTCTCCTGCCTTCTGCCTTGATGCGAACGCCAAGAACAAATGCCTCCAGCGCTCTCTTACCCATCGTGCCTTCTTTCATATGCCTGAAAACCATATCCGCTCTTTTGGCCAAGGAGCAAATGGGGCATTGAAGCTGTTTATCTCCCCTGTCATCTTTAGCTAAAATTAAAATGGCAAAAAAAAGAACAATAATAAGGAATAATAACAGATCTTTTTGAGTTCAGCAGAACTGCTGTCAGAGCCAAACCATACTGAGCAGCTCTCTTCTGCAGACTGTAGCGATGGAGGCTGCCACACACTACCAATAAACAGGCCAAGAGCAACCATTAGGAATGTGAACTATGTAGAGGGCTGCCCTGGTTTTGCCCCACAGATGGAGACATGAGCCTGGAGGACACAGCATGCCAGGACAGCCAAGAAGCACTGGCACACACAGCTCCTGGGAACATAAGAACAGCTGAAGCAAGCACACACCAGACCAGCTGAAATCTTACATTGGGTGCATGGGTATTTTGCAATACGACATGTACTGATTCAGAACAGCCCCTTACCTGCACAGCTGGCCTGCGTCCCAACAGCAGGAGTTGGGACATCCCAACCACATGGCATCAGGTAAAGAAAGGGGGATCTCCAAAGAGCACCTTTCTTCCTCACTGTGAGAGCCTTCAGTGTGAAGAGTGAATTCAGTGATGTAACACTCCAGTATGCCTGCCCTAGCACTTGGGTTATTCTGTTGCAGAATTTCATGTGAAGTAAAAGTGTGTCCAAGACTTTAGGTAAGAGATGGCTTCTAACATGCAATATTCCTTTATGGCACACGGGATCCAGGTACCCACTGATAATAATTCTTTTAAAATGAAAAGTTCAGCAAAGAGTTTTCTTTCATTTTGCCAGCCAAGAAAAATCTTATGGAATGGGTTCTTGAGAAACTCAAATATATTCTAAAATGTAATTACACATGCAAAAATTTCAGACAAGCTCATTTAAAAGACAGTATCCCTTATATAAATGCCAGGCTTTACCAGCGTTCTAAACATTAACTTCCTGTGCTGTCCAACGCACTTACCAATGGCAACATATATTGGAAAAATAGAACTGTACAGTCTACATCGCAAAAAAAAAAAGCCCCAAACAGATTAAAATGCAGTAATAATTGCAGTGGAAGCAGAGGAGCGATGGGTCTGAATTCTGTCAAGAAGTTTTTCTGCCACGGGTTTGAACTCCATTTCCCAGTACAGTTTGTGGTGGTCCCCTCTGTTGAGGCTGTAGTCCAATGCTAGCTCTTCATCTGTAACCAAGGAGAACATCATCATCGGGTTTGAATAAATGCTCACTCAACGATGTATTTTATGACCACAGCACATACAACTTATCAGCCGTCTATGTTCATGCCTTCAAACCAACTCTACGCTTAAGAAAAAAGGAAGCATCACTGTCTGAAGAACATAGCTTTACTTGGAAATAAAGGATGTTGAAGTCAGAAAAATGGTAAAAAGAACATAGTAAGCTATAGTCTTCTCTCAACTCAACACTACAGCTCAGCTGTGCCTCTGAGCCCAAGCATTTGTTGTGACTATCAGCCTGTAAACTACATCAGTTTTAGCATTAGCCAAAGCAATTTTGCTAACGTCAGTAATCCTATTCATCTAACTATGGCTCTTTTTTTTCCTGTGGCACAAATTTATTTGCCAGTCTGGTTTCTGAAGACTTTATTAAGCTATGTCCACTCTTGCACTTAAAGCACTTGAACCATACCAGTCAATATATTACTGATGGCCTCCCTTACTCACAAACTGCATAAATAAAATAACTGGGCAGTCTTAACAGAGACAAGTGATGTTAGGAATGAAAAGAAGACATCGTGTGTTCCTCCCCTCTGTTTTGCCTGAATGTGGCAAAGTAACAAACCCTTACAGAAAAAAAGAAGTCAGGCTGCAGCCAGTAGCGTACTCTTGCATCAGGAATCTACAAACACAACTGATAACACTGAACAAACGTTTCCATCCAGGAGTTTAGCATAGTTTAACAGAAAGGATATTTGACGGCACTTAGGCCACAAATGGGCCAAAAATGAAGGTGCAATCCCCCAACTAATGGGCAGCACCATGTATCTTTGTCCTAGACTACAAAAGCAGCACATTCACAATCTGTTAAACAGTAAGCCTAAGCTGCACTCTCTCAGCAGCTCGGAGCTGGAAAGAAACTTTGGTTACACACACTGAGTCAACATTTAAACAGCAACTATTCATGTTTAAAAGAATGACGGTGCTGGTGCAGAGCACATACCCTGAGTTGCAACAGCTATAAGAAATTGCATTACTCGTGCATGGAGATGGCTCCATTTCACAGAAAGTTACCGTAACAGCAAACAATATTACATTTCCAAGCCACTACGGCATTTCTCAATTATCAAAATTGAAGAGATGCTGATTGTGAAGATGTTAGTCTAACATGGCATTCTACGCAGAAGGAAGATGCCACTTAAGAGACTTCATGTAAAAAAGAAAGAGGGAAAATAAAACATTATTTCAAAAAGGGAAACATCAAATCTCTGCAAGAAGAAACCCTGTAATCAGAGATAAAATCCAGCCTGAGACATCAGATTTATATTTAGTGGAACCATGAGGTGATTTAAGTTGGACAGGCTCTCTGGAGGACACCTGGGCCAAGCCTGGCCTATCTACTGCTGAGTTTGAAGCATCTCCAAGAACGGAATCTCCACAGTCTTTATGAGCAACCTGTTCCTCTGCTTGGCCCCTGTCAGAGTGGAAACTTTTAACTAATATTTAATTGAATTTTTTTCTTATTGCAACTCGTGTCCATTGGCTCCTGTCTTACCACTGGCACATTAGCCCAGCATATGCAAAATGAATCTCAGCAGCCAAGCAGTGAGAGATCCTGAGGAGAAAGATACGGGATTATAGTTTTTCTTTTCAGGCAGAATTGCCTTGCCTACCCCTGAAATGACTTCCTATCCAGCAGCTGATTCTGTCTTTATAGGTCTAAAATGTGGAATCACTGAGATCAGCCTACAGCAACAAGGGGCAGAACCATTCCAAAGCTGAAGTGTTAAAACAAAACAGTAAATTTCTCACAACCGAATGTGAGTAATACTTGGGATCAGTGAGGGCCAGTGTCCCACATGCAAGCTGTGCATCTTCAGATAATAGAAGTTTCCCACGACCCTCCTCAAAACAAGCAAAATTGGGTACTGGCCAAACAGCATATGAACTGGCTGCACGCCCAGGAACAGGACATGCACACTGGGTCCACGTGCTACTGGAAAGCTGAAAAATATCATACAGACTCTGGTTTGCAAGGGTTCCCCATCCCTACAGCTCCATCAGGACAGGGGCCAGGAGCCCTGGCCTTGTAAGAATTCACAGGTACTAAGACTCCAAAATAACCTCCTGGAATTGAAAGGGGAGGTCCAAGCGAGCAGAAGAAATGTCTGGAATGAGAGAGGGAGAAAGGAGACTTCACTGAATGATCAGACAGAAGGATGTTCTCAGGATGGAGACTCATTTCCACTGCTAATCCTGAGGGAGTGGGGCAAGGCAAAGCCGCTGTGCGGGGCCAGGAAATGCCAATTGCAAGGAGCTCTGAGACAAAACACTGACACAAGATTTGAGGGCAGCTGAGATAAGCAAATGACGGTGTTATCAGAAAACAGTGCCACTTCAGCTTAGGCTGCTGGGAATAGGCAGGGAAAAAAGAGAAGCGATGCCTTTGCTCCACTTTCTTGCTCCCCACATCTTTCCATGCTATTTCCACTCCCCTTTGGCTCACTCCTATCTCCTGTCATCTTGTTCCAGGTATGGAAAAGAAAAATAAAGAGGAAGAGGTCAAGCACAGCAGGTGAACTGAGGTATCTGCTTTGCCATGCAGTACTTGTTCAGCTTCCTGAGTGTGTGCCAATGCTGAAGTACAGTCCACTGTCTGTCAGAAGCTGCCTCCTGCTTCCTGAATGATAGAATCAGCACGATGACAGTTCAAGGCTGTTGCTGGATACAATGGGAGGAGGAAGATGTAGGACAATAGTAACCAGATGCTATTACTAAAAGTTTGTTAGCTCTTAACTCACAGAGGAACCAGATCCAATGAGTAAGATGAGCTTTTTTTTTTTTCCTACAGCTACTCTTCTGACTACAGCTTGAAGGAAGAGCAGCCTTCTGATTTACTTCTCGCCTATCTGTAACTAATTGCGGCTACATGCTAAAACTGGAATGGCGATTGTACATGAGTGTCCATTTCCTGAAAGCTGTACTACTTAATGAATTCCAACTGCTACGCAGCCTAGACTCCGCAGTCAAATTTATTGCTGGAATAAGCAGCATTAAATGCAGAGGAACAAATATTTCAGAAGTAATCAAAATAAAGATACACTTTCATTGCTGCATGCCAGAAAATTTAAGTATGATCATGGCTGTAACGTTTGCAGTTCTGTTGCAGTACGTTAAATACTGCACTCGTGATCTTGAGGCACTCAGTATTTTTAGGTAAACAGATGGAACTGTTGCCTGTATTAAGATATGCTATAAATGTCACAGCATGGGATCCAATGAAAGCAATGGCTTGTGAAGTTGAACTACAGTAATTCTGCCATAACTGAAAAGAAAATAAAAATCCTCACAGAAGCACCCACTTTTCTGATTGTCTAGAACAAAACAGATCATGGGGATCACACTTTGTATCTGGGTTTCACATGCAGCCTTCTCCACATAAGCATAATCCTTTACTACATTTCTCCCTAAAACCAAATCAAAATTAGTTAAGGCCTGCTTCAATTTCCTTTACAGTTTAAAGATTTTTTTAAAAGGTAACTTCAAATGACCTACATATAATAAGAACACAGCTAAAGTGGTGCTAATAAAGTGAAGAAGGAAAAATAATAGTATTAAACTGTAAAATCTGAAGAAAAAAAAAACGTGTAGATGCAAAGATCTGACTAGGTAAATGAGTTCAGGCCTTAACATTCACTTGCAGGCACCTTCTAGCATCTGTATTTGTAGAGAAGAAGCACACCCTCCCCAGCTTAGTGGAGCAAAAGAGAAATTGTCAGGATGTTGTCCTTGCACTTCAGGAGATCATGGTGAGAAAAGCAGGGCAGTAAGGGACCCTTTTCACACAGCTCTGCCTCTGAAGGGACAGCCACATTCCCCAGACAGCCCAGCACGTGCAGTGCGGCAGAACCAAGCTGCTTCTGTAAAGGGCTGCAATTATCTTTGAGGCCAGAAAGGCCCATATCCAGAGAAAAGTATGTTTTGTGCTGAAAGCCTACAGGATAGCTGGCTCAAGAAGACCAAAGGGCAGCTGGTAAAAAAGCACAAGTGGCATGCCAACTAGACAGGCTAAAGAGGAGAGTGGCAGTGGCCAACTCCATCCTGGCAAACTGCAAAATCTCAGGGAATGTGCTGTCTGTCAATAAATCACTGTGTTGCTGGACAGCCTATAATGGCCAACCCACTTAGAGACTCCTGACAGACTTCCTATCCAAACAACACCATTTTGATTTTGCTCCTTCTATTTCTCTTATCAAGAAAAAGAGATCAACAATGTGAATCTTACCTAAGAATGACCTGAGCAGCACCAGCAATGTGTCAGTATCTTCTCCAAAGCACGAGGCCGCACTTGTGATGCTTTCACTGTAGTTCCACAGGGTTTTGCATATCAAACAAGCCAGCTGCAAGTCCGCTGGCCCAAAGTCTTGCAAGCAGTCAACTAACCTGTCAGTATCAAACAAAAACAGTGTTTTTGCTCCATGTAGTTTTCTCCTGAGTCCTTTAAAATCTAGGCAGTCTAGAACTGTGGGCAGATTCTATGACAAGTTGCAGGAAAATTCTACACTGACAAACTTCGGATGCTACTCTCTTCTTTTTCACTTAGTCTAGTACCCTAAGGATGCGAACCCTAACGATGTGACTTTTGCTTGTATATAGGTGCATATGCCTACCCGAATCTATCCTCATCAAATAACTTGTTAACCCAATCGAACAATTTCAATCACGTATGTCACAAATAAAAAAAAATAGCCTGCATTCCCAATGAACTCTCAAAAATGCCAGTTTTATTAAAGAACCATTAGGTTCTTGGCCTTTCTTCTAGTCTCACCTCCTCACAGATAACAAATGCATGCTAGGTCATACAGGACACTGAAATTAAGCTATAACTTTTCTGCTTGCACCAGTTTACATACAGTATCTGTCCAGAATTCCCATTTCCAAACAGCATTGTTCACAAGTCCTGGGGCAGCAGAAATAAATGCTGCTTTTCATCCGCTGTCCCTAGTGAGCTCTCTAATAGTAACCCTTCATTGATGTTCTCTTCCTCAACCTTATGACGCCCTCTTTTTCTCTCACTTCCCTGCTTCACTGTGAGCTTTATAATCCAGGGATTAGGAAAGGAACCACAGGATACCTAGCACTTTCAAATATGGCTGAAAACACCAGTAACTGAAAAGCAACCAAAATGATGTTTGCAAAAAACTGGCAGGCATCTGATAAAAGCCCAGGAGACCACGCTTTAATTTTCTGAAGTTTATCCCTCTGATGAGAGCAATTCCTTGTTTTATTAGAAACACTATACATAGGTACAATAACCTAATTTCCAAAAATCCATAGAGCTGATTTTCTTAAGGAGGTCATCCTGACTGCGTAACCACTTGTGTATTCTCTAGATTCATTCCATAACATTAGCTTTTCCTTCTCGCTTCACAAACTTCCAGGCAGTTCTATATTCTATACAATTCCATATAACAGAAATTCTACTAATTCCATTCTATATAATGTTCAGTATAATAGATATTTCTCACATTTAATCTTCAATCAACCTGTAATTTGTTTTTATTCCTGCTTTTCAGCTTTCAAATTTTGAAAGTTAACCAGAACACAGTCAGGAAGGGAAGATAAGCAGACAAAAAGTCTTGTTTACACTGTATAAAATAAGTAATTATGTGATGTATGAACAGGAAAGCATTTCAAAGTTTGGCATATTGTTTCATAAATGTGGGTTGTATCAACTGCTTTACAAGTGTAAGAACAAGATCTTTCATGTTGCTCCAATTAAGCTGGATCTGCTATGATCTGAACATCAAAGCCACAAGTGTTGCATCCACAGTGGTTTTTCAAGATCTTTTCACTTACAGTAAAAGTGCCTTAACACTGAATTCTCAGAGAGAGGAGACACAGGAGCTTTGTTATACCAAGCATGGGTACCTCAGGCTGTTCTCCCTGTAGCACTAAGTAGTTATCAACATTACAAGAGACCATGGGGGGCACCCTATTTCTTTCACAGATACATATTAAAGGTGTCTATTAATAATTGTACATTTAGCTCACATAGGATTCAGTTAGGTCAAGCATAAGTGGCTACTGTACAGTCACACCTTAGTTATTGTGTTGTATGCCCCTGTATACATCAGGGATCTTTGGAAGATTATTCTATGATTCTTGGCACCGTAGCTGGCTAAATCACTCTAATGCCCTCGCAAAAAAAACAAACTGAAGAATAGGAAAGATTCTTTCTTGAAGACTATTAGACCCCTAAGAGTCTGCAACCTTACTACAAGTTATTGGTCCCAATAAAATAGAATCTAATTAAAGATTTTTGGCCAAACTACTGGAACATGTATTTTGGTAAAATGTAATCAGGAACTTACTTCCCAATTCCTCCTTCTTCCATCAGAAGAGCTCGTTTGTCCCTATCTACTGTGAGATTGAGCAAGACACCACAGGCAGAAAAACATACATCTTGATTCTTGGCATCGAGTAAAGCAATCACGAACTTGTGTACTGGGTTGTAAAGAAGAAAACAGTACTACTGAGAAGATGAATTATCATGCAGGTGGCAGTACAACACACTTATTAAACATGCACACTCAAAACAGTCAACTGCAGGATATCCAACCCAAAATTGTAACCTTGTAGCATACTAGTGTGAAGTTACTACATTTGGCTTACCAGACAGAATAAGAGTGGTTAGTACAAGCCGAACACCAGTTTCTTCAACACAACACCTACAAAATTCTACATCAAAGTATTGTGAAAATCAAGTCGGAAGAAGTTAGGCTGACCAAGCTGTATTACAGGTTACTTAAAAGTATCACTCTCATTTCATTTGCACAGTCAGTATAAACCACCAGGATTTAGCATCTGGCACTCACAGAGGGAAGTTTTTACCTCCACGCAAGGCAGGGATGCCTCAGACTGCATCAGATCCAGCTGGGACTGCTGCAGCCTGGGGCTCCTGCAGAAAGTGGGCAAGAAGCAGATGCTGGGCATGCAGCATCTCGCAGCACTTGCTGAATCTAAATTCAGTAAGCAGCGGAAGGCAACTTCAGACAGAGAATCAGTCCTGCCTAGAGGAGAGGCAGTCTCCCAGCTCCTCCTGAACTCAGCATGCTAACACCACAATCTCTCCAAGGTGTAAAATTCAGTCCTTTGACTGAGAAAGCTCATTAGCAAGCAGCTACTAAGCGTCAGTTCTTCCTCTGCAGATACCTTTGCCACCATAAACCTTTATATATTCATCCTTGAAAGAAGGGGTTGTATATTGCTGCAAATCACCACACTTTGAGCACTGACAGGCAGATAGAAAAAAATTTTCAGTGAATTGTTTTTTATTTAAACTGATGACGCACCTTCTCTGGATAGCAAGGAGCTGCCATTTATTTTCCAAAGCTCTTCAGGCACCAAAAGCAAAAGGACTTGAGAAGACTTGTATCCTACTTCACCCAGGGGCAAAGAGGAAGTCTCTTTGTTGAGGCAAACAACTGCATATTACAAAGCACTAACAAGCTGCTGAACATGGGAATCAAAAGATTATGAACCTAAATGAGAGCTAAGTTGGGTATTAATTTCATATCGAATCACTACAAACCTGTAAGACTTAGGAAATGAAGGAGTGAAGGGAAATTCAACATTATAATCTTTATGGAAAACACAGGTTTTTTTTGTAGTATTTGTCTTTGTGAAGGTAGACCATGGCACATTTTTCTTAATCCAATACCTCCACTTTAACGAAACTGAAATAAAATGGTCTTTATAATGACTACTGCTGGATTCTAAGATTGGCATAATATGCAAAACTTCAGATAAGACTGCTTCTGCCCTTTAACTGAGACAGCTCATTAAGAAACTTTTCCTTTTTAGAACTATGGACATTTTAAAACAGGACTCCTACAAATGCGAAACTCACTCTTTTTCTGTACGATGAAGTCACAGATCTCATGATACTGGGAAAGATTGCCAAAGACTCTGACAGCTTCCACAACTCCATCCATATTGTTGCTCATTAACAGCTTTAAAAGTGCTACAGGTTTGCAGAGAAATGAAATAAAAACAATTACTTGTATATCAGAAACGCGCTTGGCTTTTTATCAATAAATATCAGAATGCAAGCAGCAACAGCAATACATGTAATAAATGGGAACGTTTATCTAACAGTCTGGTTGCAGTGAAGGGGCTGAGCAGATGGTAGAACAAGAGCTAAATTGTGTAAGGCTTTGAAGATGAGACAAAGAGCTCCAATATGGGGCTAAATGCAAAGGAACAAATGAGGAGTTATGAAGATAGCCTAAGAACAGTTGTAATAATGGGAACCGATTTTGCTGTACAGTTTTGAGTAGGCTCATGTGACAATCCAGGAAGACAGAACAAAAAATGTAATATTTAAGAAAACTGATTTAGATCCTGAACAGATGGTCTTATGGTGGGATGCCTCTTTAAACAAAAATTTTCTGACATTAGCTCTATTTTCAGTCAGTGCTGCTCCAACAAGCAAATACATTTTCTCTGAACAGCTACTTAATATTGCCCCTGGTCTGAAACATTTATTTGCTTGCTGCTTTCCTGCTTAGCAGATTCACTTATAATTAGCATCAATCTTCAGCAGATAGATAGAATGAGACCTTCAGCATTTCCCAGGAAGAGTTATCATCATTTAGATTTTTGGTACGTGGTAAAGGAATGATGCTTCAGAAAGCATATTTATCAGTCTTCTGTGAGGAAGAAGTGAATCATCGAAATCAGTGCACCACATAAAAGGACTCAAATCGGTGAACCATTAACCCTTCCACCACAGAAAAGTGAGAAACACAAAATGAGAAAAGAGGTTGGCTTCATTCTCATTTACATCCTTCTTGGAATGCTGCAATACTGAACATGCCTTGAACTTGTCTTAGAGACAATAGGAATGATTTTATTCTCTGTGTGTGTGTCTTTGGGATCCACGCATTTGTAACAAAGAGCAAACATTTTGTCTCCTGAAGGAAGCGTGCTGGTCTTGTGTTAAAAGGTTTCATCTCTCCTCATTTCAGACAGAGAAAAGGTGATGGGACTGCTTCCCCATTCTAACAGTAAAAACAGGAGAGGGAGAGCAAATAGGACTGAAAGAGAAGGCATTTGTTTCCACATTTCTCTGACTAGCATTCAGAGATAGCTAGTTTATGGGAGATAAAATCACTCATGACAGAATATCAGAACTGTTAACCTAGAGAGGAAATTAGTAGTCAGAGCACTAAGTGGAGAGACATAACACATTTTCCTACTCCCCATTCTGCCCGTTGTGCAACCTTCAGCTTCTGTCTTTCCTCCATATCTTGTCTATTTAGAGAGTAAGATTTACAAGACTTGTTGTATAACAATAGCCTTTTGTATATGATTAGTACAATGAATCCCAGAACTCAGATGCAGTTCCTTCACATCACTAAAATATGACTGTTGTCCGTACTGTCAAGAGGGGAGTGAATCACACAAGCCCTATACTGGCAACAGACTCATAATCCAGAAACAAAACAGTTTCAGATTAAAAAAATTTGCAGGTCCAGAAGGTAGCAAGAAGTAAACTTTCTTATCATATTTTGATTAGAAGTGAAAAGTAAAGTGATTATTTTGGTTCAGGCATACAGATTTTGAATGAGTCTAGCAAAAGCTGCTAAACAGAAAACAACACAGCAAATTCATTTTTGGGGGAAAGGAAGGGGTTTTGTCAGCAACCTAAATATTTTCACACAAGTCATATGATTACATTCCAAAAGAATTAGAAATCAGTATGGCAGTAATCCAGCCCTATGATCTTTATATTCCTGCAATATAATGCCACAATATCCTATCAGTGTCTTTACTTTCTGTAGTGTCAAAATATAGCATGCATAACTGCCACTTTCAAAAGGTACAGTTTTAAAAGTTCTTACTTTCAGCAATGCGTAGCTTCTTGTCTTGAACAGCAGAACTCTTCACTTTGTAGAAGGATAAATTGTTGATTGTTGTTGCAGCGTTGATCACCAACTCCTCACAGACTTCAACTGACTTATATTCTGATATATTAAAAAAAAACACATATATATACATGCACATACTGACATGTAACTTAGAAGCATATTATAGCTCAGAGGTGAACTGAATTGTAGTTAACATGGCCACTATTAAAGATCACTTATTTTTCACTAAAGTTGTAGAAGCTAACAGGAACAGCTGATGCAGAAGCGACAATACAAAGTCATGCTTTCTGACTTCATCTATAGAAATGATTGTGACTAGCATAACGTTATGTAAAATCTAGTTAAAACATATTACAGATCCTATTTACTGTTTTAAGATGGGGCTGCGGAGGATTTGCAAGCAGAAACAGGCCTGCATTATAGTTATCAGACTGCTGACAAAGAGAACAAAGACTACTACTAAGCTACTATGACATACTAAAATAATAATAAAAAAAAGTAGTTTAACAATATCTGAGACATTCTCTCTCTTAAAGAGCTCCTGACAATGTCACTGAGGTGCAACTTCCTCTTACACTAGCAAGTCTGAATTTTTCTGAGGTTTCTGTCCTCAGAAACCAAGGGTGAAGGAAATGAAATTTTGTTGTAAACTGATACAGTGCTCACTGAAACGGGAGGGGGTCAGAGAGAAGCTTTAAGGCTCAAAGGTGCTTACACAGACAGTAGGACAGTTCAAACCCTGGTAGCTCCCACAGGGCTTAAGACAGAGTGGATGAATTCGTGAGTCTGCCTGTCTCTAAATCCCAGGTAGGTAAGACTGGTAAATTAGTAATATAAACAGGCTGACTGTGTTTATGTAGTCATCATGTTCTCATCACATACTAAATTGTACTGAGTTATTTGAAATTCATCTCCTCACTGCTGAACTGTTAGTGGGAGAACAGTCTGCCCAGCTCTAGCCTGTATTTAGATTCACAAAGGGATTGGTAAGTGGTACATCCAATCCAAGAGCACTGACAAAAATGGTGAATGTTAAAAATAAATAAAACAACAGATCTTCTCATAAGTGAACTCTCACAGGCAGATGTACTTAAAATTCTAGTCTGCTTATCTTCAGTGATCAAATCTGCAAAACTTACCATTGAATGAAACACTTCTACAACTGCTTTGCACAGACACTGAAAAGTCAATGTTTTCACTGTTTCAAACAGCATTTTATATAATGCAGTTTATAAATACCAGCAAATTGACTTATTTTAGTAACAGAATCCATTTAGGTATGGCTCAATCTAGATAAAAAGCTTAAGCAGAAAAATCCTAAACTCTTCCTGCAGATTGAACAAAGATAACACATGCAACATAGACTTTATTACCTAGTACTGTAACAAGTAATTCTACAACACGATGGGCAGCTGCCAGAGCTGCTCCCACACTGGGATGAATGGACAGATTGGCCAGCACTCGTATCACTTTTATCAGAACATCTTCTGCTTCAGAAGGATGCTTTGGATTTTTTTTTTCTTTCCTTCCTCTTTCATGGTACCATTTCTCTTCATTCAAATCAAGTCCAAGGTAGGTATGGAATAATGATATCAAGGTGTTAACACTTCCTTTTTCTTTAAAAAACTGCTCACGGGCCTGGTTATTCTTTGCTGTTAAATTACCAAGAATAAAGATGATACGGATAACCAAGTCCTGCAATAAAATAAATAAACCATATTACTTAAAATCAGAAGCTATCAGCTGCTTAAACAGAAGGTAATAATTTGTTTCAGAATTCACCTAACAGCAGGTCCCAAAAAACTGAAAGAATGACAAATATACCAATTAGAAATAACTTGTTATGCTACTGTTTATTATAAACCAGTTTACAGAAGAAATTAAAACATCTGGCAGTTCTACCACAGAACTGGGGTTGCTAATCAGTAATGGAATACGCTTAGTAATCTGTTTTTATCAAGTCCATAGTAATTTTAAAACATCATTTTATATGTCAGAATAATCCTATGAGCTAGATCTTACTAATCTTACAAGCAAGCACATGTCAGTTGTATGGCCACTAACTTCCCTTCTTCTCTAGGCCCGCTACCCATCACAGAGGTTAAAATACTTGACCTTACTCTGCTACTGTTAAATCCATGTCATTTCCTTGTTAATTTCAATTGCTTAGGGATTGCTGAATTACTTGTTTCAGATTTTTACCAGAAATACGACTGGTCTGTGGTTCCCCAATTTCCCCTCTTTCTTCTTTTCCAGAGAGGTGTCCTACAGCCTTGTCATCCTACATAACTTCTCAGGAACTCCAGAGACATTACCCTTTTTTGCCCTCTATTAAGCACCAGAAGGTAAATTTCTTGAGGCCTAGCTGGTCTGAAGACACTTAAATACATTCTAGCTCATTATTCAGTGATAAAAGAACTCAATCAAATTAATCATTTGATCATACTTAGATCTTTTAGAAAAAGAGAAAAAAAAAAGCATTCCACACTTTCCTATTCAGTGTCATCTGCCAGTAATTCTCATCTTATCTTCAGAACACTGAACCAATTACTTCCTTATTGTCTTCTTGCAATTAATATTCTACAGTAAGTTCTCATGTTTCTTTTTATGTCCCCTTCTAGTTGCATCTCATTTTGTGCTGGTTTTTTTTGATTTTGATTTTAAATGTTCTTGCCACCCTCTTATTTTTATCATTGCTAAATGAGACCTACTTTCTGTTTTTAGATAGTATCTAGAGATCTCATGATTTAACCAAATTGCTCTCTTAGAGCACCTCCTACCCTTGCCCTTGAGCGGGGTACTGAATTGCATTTCTTTTTGCTTCATTTTGGACACACAGAGCTACAGCTATTTTTTGGCAAGATGAGTGGATCTTAATTCAGTGGCATTCAACACTCCCCCATCTTTTTCTGACCCGCCTGTAAGGGAGAAGAAAAAAGATTCTGAAAATCTGAATTAATCCAAGTACAAACTAACTAAAACATATTATTTAAAACCTAGTTATTTTCAAAGAGTCCATATCTGTATCTTAACAGCACAGGTGAAAGAACAGCATTTCTTCAGGTATGGCACAGCCAGCATCTTCTACCTGTTAGGCTGCTGTACTTGCATTAACCCAGTATTTTGATGATTTTTCTCCAGATGCAATAGCTATAATCACAGACACTCTAACCCTGGATGGTATTAATAATGCAAGTTAACCAGACATACTGCAACTGAAGGAGACCGAAGGAAAAAAGATGTGTAAGCAGCAAATCCTTTTCTCACATATGCCCTCATCAGCAAATTTCAGGCCCCAAGCCTCCGCCACAGAGGCTGACTAGAACCTCAACTTAAGGCAAAGACAAATGCTATCTCCGAATTCAAGAGGTAGGCAGTCTCCTAATGGAGAAACGGGCTCTCTTCCTCTCTCTGTATAATACAACCGCTCTGTAGGACCCACTTCCATTTTTTTTTTTTGTCTCTAGGCATCATATTTTTGCTAGCTTCTAAATGTCTTTGAGACAAAATTTTTCTGCATGTTCTTACTGACTAACCACTAAGAGCTTTCACCTTTGCTGGCGCAACCCCCATTTCACAAAGGCTGTAAGAATTTGAAACAAACAACTGATGAATCAGAAGAGAGAACTGAAAAAAAGCAGGCAGTCTCGTTTGACTCGTTTATATTGACTTTCTAATTTTGGTCAAAACAGTATCAGCCCAGCAACAGCCCTACCCAATCAGCAAACAGACAAACAGGTATAGCACAGCAATCCACCGATATTTTGAGAAGTGTGATCTCAACTGTTCTTTCCACCTACAGGCTAGCAAAACAAACTTCTAGAATATAACTTCTTTCTAGCCAAGCACATCTGGTTTTAATTGCATATTACTGAAGTTTCCTTATCTTCCAGTGACAGTTTAACTAGAACAGTCAAAGAGAAAAGCACACACAACTTATCCCAAGTAACATAAGGCTTTAAGGTTCATAATTACTTTTTGCTCTTTGTGTTTAAAATGCTCTTAGGGTAAGAGCTGCTAACACCAGCTTAGAGTTGCTTTGTAAAGAAATGCATGTAAAAATGAATGGCATTTTGAAACTGCTTGCAAGACTAAGCCTGTAGAAGGTCCAGGGGACTTCCTGTACACGGTGAAAAAAAAAATCAGCATAATAAATAAACTTATTATGCATCTCCAAATGTTTGGAGTACTAACTACATACGGAACTTCAGACTCTCTTGGATCTTTGCAGAAAAATTACATACTAGTCATTTCATAGAAATATAGAATCGCCAAGGTTGGAAAAGACCCCCAAGATCATCTAGTCCACCCATCCACCTACCACCAGTATTTCCCCACTGAACCATATTCTTTAGTACAACATCTAAACATTTCTTGAACACCTTCAGGGACGGTGAATCCACCATCTCCTTGCCAGCCCATTCCAGCACCCTGGCACCCTTTCAGAGAAGAAATTTTTCCTAATATCCAACCTGAAGCTCCCCTGGAACAACTTGACGCCATTCCCTCTTGTCCTGTTGCTGGTTATGCAGGAAAAGAGAACAACCTCTACCTCACCACAGCCTCCTTTCAGGGAGTTGCAGAGAGTGATAGGGTCTCCCCTGAGCCTCCTCTTCTCCAGACTAAACAATCCCAGTTCCTTCAGCTGCTCCTCATAAGCCTTGTGCTCCAGACCCCCCTCACCAGCTTTGCTGCCCTTCCCTGGACACGCTTCAGGGCCTCAATGTCTTTCTTGTTGTGAGGGATCCAAAACTGAACACAGTATTTGAAGTGTGGCCTCACCAGAGCCGAGTAAACGGGGACAATCACCTCTCTGCTTCTGCTGGCAACACTATTTTTGATACAAGTCAGGATGCCATTGGCCTTCATGGCCACACAGGCGTACTGCTGGCTCACGTTCAGCCAAGTGTCAACCAGCACTCCCAGGTCTATTTCCAACCACTGCCCCAAGCCTGTATTGTTGCTTGGGGTTGTTGTGGACAAATTGTAGAACCCAGCACTTGGTCTTTTTGAACTTCATCCCACTGACCTCAGCCCAGTGATCCAGCCTGTCCAGATGCCTCTGAAGGGCTTTCCTACCCTTAGATAGATCAACACATCCTCTCAACTTGGTGTCATCTGCAAACTTACTGAGGGTGCACTCAATCCCCTCATTCAGGTCGTCAGTGAAGATACTAAACAGGACAGGTCCCAATACAGATTCCTGGGGAATTCCACTCATGACCGGTCACCAGTTGAATTTAACACCATTCACCAACCTTTCCCTCATCCACCAGGTAGGTCACTAGATCATAGAAGGAGATCAGGTTGTTCAAGCTATACCTGCCCTTCATGAACCCATGCTGGCTAGGCCTGATCTCCCAGTTGTCCCGCACATGCTGTGCGATCTCACTTATAATGATCTGCTCCATAACCTTTCCTGGCACTGAGGTCAGGCTGACAGGCCTGTAGTTCCCCAGATCCTCCTTATGACCCTTCTTGTAGATGCAAGTCATGTTGGCAAGCCTCAAACCCTCTGGGACCTCTCCAGTTGAACAGGAACACTGATAGATGGTGGAAAGCAGCTTGGCAACCACCTATGCCAGCTCCCTCAGCACCCTCAAGTGCATCCCATCTGGCTCCACAGACTTGTGACAGTCCAGGTGGAGCAGCAGGTCTCTAACTGTTTCCACCTGAATCATGGGGTCGTCTGTTCTGCTCCCCATCCCAGACTTCCAGGTCAGGGGGTAGAGTACCCTGAGAATAATTGGTCTGACTTTTAAAGACAGACATAAAGAAAGCATTGAGAACCTCCGCTTCTTCCTTATCCTCAGTTGTCACATTCCCCACCGCATCCAGTAAAGGATGGAGATTCTTCTTAGCCTTCCTCTTACTATTAATATATTTGTAAAGAAGTTTTTTGTTCTCTTTTACCCCACTGGTCAGGTAGAGTTCAAGCCAGGCTTTTGCCTTTCTGATTTTCTCTCTGCATATCCTATCAACATCTCTGTACTCTCCCTGAGTTGCCCATCTCCTCTTTCACAGGAAGTAGACTCTCTTTTTCTTCCAGAGCCTCAGAAAAAGTTCCTTGTTGATCCACACCAGTTTTCATTCCCACTGGCTCATCTTATAGCATTTATTTATTTATTACATTCATTTATATAATATATAGGTTTTAGTATGTATGGCACGAAAGGCAAATTACAGGTGGGAATTATACCCAGTTATTTCATCTTTTTATATAGAGGCATTCATGTGAGATGCACTGCTTATAGGGGGCACTCAAACTTGATGGGAAGGGTATACATGAAATCACACAGCTTCACTTGGGAAAACAACTTTGAAGAAACATGTCAAGAAAAGCTCCAGAAGGAGAAGTGATATTTTTCTTTTCTTCCAATCTGTCAAGAATCTGCAATATTTCAATATTTACAGGGGCAAAGGCACCACTTACTCCATCAACATCTACCTCTTAGTTTTCTGACAACTGGAGTCATATAATTTTATTACTGGTATTAAAAATTCTTTATCTCTCTAACTCTAAAACTATTCCTTGCACTGTGCTAGTAGCAAAGGTACTCAGTGTACTTGCTGAGTCACAGAACTTGACAGCAGTTTTTCTTAGCAATTAAAATGTAACTGCCTTTCCACGTATATCATGACGAACAGACCTACAAATAGCACAGGTTTGCTTATCGGTAAGAAAGGACAACCAATTAGATCAGTAATTCCTAACTAAAACAAGATAAACAAAGGAGGGAAGTCTGTTCTAGAATCCGTACACATTGGCCAAATACCTGTTAGTCCATCTGGACCTATCAGAAGGGGAGGGGCAGAATGAAACAAGAAATCAAGATGCCAGCAGCTCCTATTAGGGTTCCTACTGAATCTTCAGCTGTATATGAATTATGCTTTTTCATGATACACGAAATCAGTAGCAATAGTCAAAAATTATGTCACTTGCCCAGCAGTATCATAGAATCACAGAATGGTAAAGGGTTGGAAGGGACTCTAGAGATCATCTGTGTCCAGTTCTGGGCTCCACAGTTCAAAATAAGACAGGAATCTCCTAGAAGGAGTCCGGCAGAATGCCAAAGGATGATAAAGGGCTCATCTCCCTTATGAGTCTGAGACCCCTTATGCGTCTGTTCAGCCTGGGGAAAAGAAGACTGAGAGGGGATCTGATTAATGTTTATAAATATCTAAAGGGGGATGGGAGGCAAATGGATGGGGCCAGGCTCTTCTCATTGGTATGTAGTGATAGGACAAGGAGCACTGGCCTAAAACTTGAACACAGGAAGTTCCACATAAACATGCAGCATAACTTCTTTATGGTAAGGGTGACGGAGCACTGCAATAGGTTGCCCAGAGAAGTTGTGGAATCACCTTCCATAGAGATATTCAAGACCCACCTGGATGCCTATCTGTGTGACCTATCGTAGGCAACCTGCTTTAGCATGGACGTTGGATTCGACGATCTCTTGAGGTCCCATTCAACTCATGCAATTCTGTGACCTTGTTCCAACCTCCCTGCCATGGGCAAAGGACACCTCCCACTAGACCACACTGCTCAAAGCCCCACCCAGCCTGGCCTTGAACACCTCAAGGGAGGGGACACCCACAACTTTTCTGGGCAACTTGTTCCAGTGTCTCACCACCCTCGCAGTGAAGAATTTCTTCCTTATATCTAGTCTAAACCTACCCTCTTCCAGTTTATAGCCATTACCCCTTGTCCTTTTGCTACATGCCCTTGTAAAAAGTCACTCCAGCTTTCCTGTAGGCCCCTTTCAGGTACTGTATAAACTGCATCTACTGCTCACTCATATCTAATTAAGAAATTTATCTTTCTGTTTTATTATGTATCCTTGGAAAGAAAAATTGAGACTTTCTTTTCAGGGCCTGATAGTTTAACGACAAGCTAACAGCACTTATGCCTTCCTGAAACTAATGCAGTAAGGATTCATCTTGCAGTGACATTCTGGTTGTGAAAACACCCGTTTAAACCACCCAAAATGAAGCTTGATTTAAAGAAGAAAAAAAAAAAAAAAAAGGAGGGGGAGAGAATATACCAGAAGTATCAAAAGCAAATGAAGAAGATCCTGACTGAGGAACCTGAAACAAGGAGCAGAGAGGAAAAGCTTTACCATAGTGACAGTAGGGAGAAAACCTGGGTGGTTAAGTGGGAACTTCCCTCCCTCACAAATACAAATGACTTCGAGGAAAAGGAGAGGCATCCAGAAGGATATAGTTACACTTCACAGAAGCACGGACTAATTGAGGATGGAAGGGACCTCTGGAGGCCGCATGCTCCAACCCGTTGCTCAAGCAGAAGCACCTAGAGCAGGTTGCCCAGAAATGTATGTTTCTCTATACCACATGCCACAGGACAGTATCCAACAGTTTTTTTACATCTTAAAACCTGTTAAGGTACCCTTTTTTTTTGAAAAGGGTTCATTTGCACTTAATGACTTTTAGCAGTGAAGAGCTCATGTCCTTAGGTTATCAACACCTGGAGATCTAGGAAAGGTAACAAAGCAAGCACTCCATCAGCAGAACAACATTTGATGAAAAGCAGCATAAATGCTCTACTGAAAAACATTTCAGAAATCACAAACTGAAAGAAGCTGAAAACCATATCCCCCACAGTATTGTCCTAATGACTACTGATATCCTTGGTTAAAATCTTGCTTCTTATTACTAGTTTGAGTTTCTACACCTTCAACCACTATTTCTTGCTATCATCTTTCTAAGTTGAAGGGTGATCTACAAACAAAAATGTCTTCCTTTATAATTCTATCAATAGGCAACTTCCTAATGGTCTGACCTTTGACATTTATTAGATTTCCAAAGAAAACACTCCATGATTAAGCAAATAAATTCATTTTTATAGTTCTTTTCAGAGCTTTCAGCACATTCTGCAGAATATGAATACCAAAATAAGGCAAAAAAATATAGTAAGAGCATCTGTCATCTAAGCAGTAACATCTCCTTATCATCTGTTAGTCTAATGTTTACGTATCCAGTAATTACATTTACACTGCTGTATCCTCTGGTACACCAAAACATCTGGTTTCCATACAGTGCATGTCAACGAAGGCTGCTTGACTACAGAGTTCTAGATTCCTCACCATTCAGAGCATGTATCACATTTTCTGCATTTTACTTACCTCCTTCTGCTTTCAGATCAAAACAAACAAACAAACTATAAATCACAGAGTACTAGGAAGATACAAAGAAACTATCATTCAGATTTATCAGCAGGTTGCCATAATATTTATTCTAAAATGGAAACTTCTTTCTTTGAAAAATATTCAGGAAAGAATGAATGATTGGTTACAAAAGGAAATCTGCAAAAAATAAATCTTATATATTTTTTTTATCCAGTGGTCAGTTATTGTGCCCCTTTCATAGCTTTGTTTAATTATCCAGGACACTATTGTACAGGGGAGATATTGTTGGACGAAAGAAATACAACTGAAAATATGTTCTTGTAAACACAGCAGAAAAGAACCACATTATCTGGAAAAGCATTTCATAGGATTACCTTGCCAAGTATTTCAGCA
Organism: Aquila spilogaster; assembly: GCA_024606505.1. Classification (NCBI taxonomy): domain Eukaryota; kingdom Metazoa; phylum Chordata; class Aves; order Accipitriformes; family Accipitridae; genus Aquila; species Aquila spilogaster. The sequence continues at coordinate 25,226 of JANHGO010007850.1, read as the reverse complement.
TCCACTCTACTTTCATTTGAGGTTTGGTTCCCGCCCCATGTTGTTTCCTCACTATCTGTGATTGAGAAACTATTTGTGTGGCTGTTCAACAAACTAGACTGGGAATTGATGTAGATCATAACCCAGCAAAGGACCAGGGTTCTTTTAATGTGGCTTTTTTTTCCCTCCATTCTTAAGATTATTGGAAGCTGTGTCGGTTCTATGAGCTGATGCATCATGCAGACATACAAACAGCTGTCCTCATCCCAAATGAGGGATAGCACAGAGCAGAAAAGCGAGTCACAGAAGTTTAAATAACATAGCACTGATGGCCATTTCTTTAGAGACAAAGCTATTCTCACAAAGATACAAACACTTCCCACTCCTAAAATATAGAAATAATTAAGAAAAAAAAAAGAAAAATCTCCACTATCTCATCAGACAATGATGCCACTGAGCAGAGTGCTGGTAATACTCTCAGAGCATTTAAGAGGAAAACTTGGAAATCTAAAATAAAAACTTTCACTGGATTCTTGTTAAGAGCCTCTGGTTGTGTTATTATGCTATAGGACTGACTGAAACAGATAGTGAGTTCCTGGGAGCTCATCACAAAATTGTCCAAAAGAAAGGCAAAAAAACATCCAGAAAGGTCAATCAGTGCATGCAGATAAGTCTTCGACTAATAAATAATGCTAGAAACAAAGCAGATAAATTATCTGCATTTATAGGCCCTATCTGTGGCGATCTTCCCAACTGTGACAATCCTAAGAGCAAAAAGGACATTCAACAGCCCTAAAAGCATAACTTTTTCTCAGAGGGAGACAAGAAAAATTCTCATAAACAGAAGTTTGCTTGCTCACAAAACTCATCTGAGACTCGCTACTTGGTAGAAGCTCTTGGGAATAAAACTGCAGATCCAGGCACAGTGAACCCAATAACTGTGGACGTTTCCTTAAAGAGGATGACAAAGCAATTTCAGCCCACTCTTCATTTAATAGAGTAAATTGTTTGTGACAAATTGATTGTTAAATCAAACAGGTAAAGCAGCATGCAAATTATAATTATAAGTTGGAGCAGTTCTACTGGGTGATGCAAGAGATACAAAAATAATAACAAATCATTTCATGCATATCAGGACCAGGACGTTTGCCAGAATCAGCAGAACTAACTGATGATCAGAAGCATTCAGTGAAGAAAATGTAATCCCAGAGAAGCTAGATGAGTTCCTTGCATTGAATTCTGCCCACTATGAAAGAAAATGAGGAGATCTCAATGCTACAGTCTTCTCTGGGGAAGTCTCACTGAAGGATTTGTTGAAAATCAAAGTGATTGCAAACAATTTTAAAGAAAAAACTAATGAAACAAATAGTGACAAATCACCAGGAACAGATAATGACTTGAGAGTCCTAAAATAACTCATTAATTAAATAGCTTAATGACTAACGGTGATGAGCAATCTCTCACTCAAAACTGCCTTGATGTCTCAGGACTGGAAAGGTAACAAACATGAAATCAATTATTAGAAAAAGATCCTAGTGAGATTCAAGTCTGTTGTCTATACCAGATGAATTTGAAGAAACCATTAAAAAGAACAATAAAATTAGTGGACAGTCAGATAAATGCAATCAGCTTTAAGACTCCCGAGTCTTGGCACCCAATTCTTGAGCTCTTTGAAGGGATCAACGGATATAAAGAACCATCTGATAGAACCTGCTTCGCTTTCCAGAAAATTTCTGGCAAGGTCACTCATCAAAATCTTAGTGAAACTAAGCACTCATACCATGAGGGAAACGTTCTGTATCAATAAACATTCAAAGGATGGGAAACAATAAATTAACAGTTCCTACAATTGCAGAGGACCAGCAGAATTCCACTGGGTTCTGTGGCAAGGACCTGTTTTGTTCAACATGTCCGTAAAAAACATTGAAAAGTGGGTGAAAGCAGTGATACCGTAGATTTTGTTGATGACAGTAAGATATTCAAAATAGAAAAGACAAAGGTTGACTGGAGAGCAGAAACTGGTAATAAAATAACAGAAAATTCAAATGCAGATAAATATGAAACAGAACAGTCATATTTTCACAGACAAAATTACAACCTTTGAACAAACCATAACCACCTGGAGGGAGACTTTGCGGATTCTCACAGGGTTGTAGTGTTCACAAAAGGTCAAAGAAGAAAATCAAATTTTTAGCGTCACTGAGAAACAAATTCATGCAAACATGGAAATCTGTGATCTGGTCACGTCTGCACAGCTATGCTCTAGTCCCCTCATCTCAAAAAAGATACCAGACTAAAGCTTGTAAAAAGTTCAGAGAAATGCAACATGGATGCACAATGGTATGGAATCTATATCAGAAATTACTAAACAAGCAAGGACTCTTAAGTAAGCAAGGAATTTTCAGCGTGGAAAAGAGGTAACTCAAAGACTGTATGATAAAAGTCAAGAAAATTAGAAGTAGTGTGAAAAGAATGACTAGGGATTAAATTTTCCTCGACTTTTCAACACAAGAAGCAGAGGGAATCAAATAAAGGTAGTAAAAGCCAAATCTGAAACAATTTAAAAAAAAATTGTTTGTGCAATGGTTAGTACAGCAACTCCTTGCCAATGGATGCTGAAGAATATAGAAGTTTTTGTGTGATATATAGTCTCAAATAAATTTCCACAGGAGAGACTAGAACTTCATGGAAAAGAAGACCACTGAATTTTACATTGAACAAAGGGAACCAAATCTGGGTAAGGAAGCCTCCAATAATCTAGAAAGAGCTGGAAGTTTGGAAAGTTTGCATGGGAAGTATCTTCTGGTCTTGTTCGGGTTTTGCTGTTCTCTAGGCATCTGATTCTCACTGCTATTTAGCATAGATATTAGGCTGGATGAACTTTTCATGAGACCCAATGTGATTATTCCTTTGCTTAGTAGGCAACTGCTGCATCGAGTGATGGCAGATGCTTCACAAACATTTTCTAATTAGAAAGAGTAGGCTAAACTGAAGTACAAAGGGACTCTTCTTTACAACAAATACAAGATCTCTTTCTTGCAAATTTTAGCATCACAACCTGCATTTGTGCACATACGATTGAAAACAGACTCTTGATTATACACTTATAGAAGACTACAGAAGTGTCAGCAGGGCTCCAAAAGGCCACCTAAGCTCAGGCGGTGTTTGACCTACTGACGGAAGCTACTGCCCTACTTGGGCAATCTCCCTGTTCCAAAAGCACAGCCTCTTCATGACTTGTAACATCAACCACAAACTGAGAACATTAACCTTTATTTAGCTTATCTGAAAAGCTTGTGGATGATAATGATCTGGGGAGGGGGAACAGCACCTTGTTCAAAGATTTCTGGTGATGGGCAGAACACCAGACTACAAAGCAGAGTAGAAAGCGAAGCATGCAAAACTCACCCTACAACATAGATGCTCTACAAGAACACTTCTGATAGCTTCCATAGCATCTGGCAGCCACCAAGGACTTTGTTACTTCACACAAGTAAACTCCAAAATTGACCACAAGTGAGGTCTAACAGAACATATATTTCAGACGCTGAGAAAAGCACTACTGAATTCCTGAGCCCTACTTTGCAGATCCAGCTTTTCCAATCTTCTGTACTCCACTCCTTACCTAAGATTATGACACATGAAATTAAGCAAGTCCTGCCAACTCAATTTCAAAGTCTTTCTCACAGAGATAAATTCCTTCTCTCTCATTGCTTCTGACTCTTTTACCCAAGAGAGAGCATGAGCTGAGGAAAAAATTAAGAAGACTTCGAACTACAGCGCAGTGAGAAGAACAGAGACTACTTGGGTGGCAGCCGTGGAATTCAGTGTATGCTGTGGGAGCAAGTCATTAGTCCCATTTCCAGGGCTCACATTTTTATTTTCACAATATTTAATGTTTATTTTTAAAGTCACAGTTATGGAAGCACTTGAGAAGGTTGTCTTTATTTTTTATTTTTTATTTTTTCCTGGTGTGTTCCTAGCTGTCATGATTGCCAGTAAATAAAAAAACATGAATTTTGCAACCTTAAAATTCAAAAACCACACACAGTTCCTCTTCCTTAACACAACAGTTTTCAATCCTAAGGATTTTGAACGGTTTGAGTTAATAACACTGATTTATTCTCCTCTTTACTTCTTCTTCCCACAGCAAACAGTTTTACCCATACTGCTGTTAGCTGTTTACTTTTCAACAGATACCAACTCATTCTACAACTCACTAGCTGTCAGCATTTTAGAAGATTAGCAGTACCAACTGTACCCCAGGAAAAACACTCATGCTTCTCACAGCTCAAGTGCTTATTACACAGTACAGAAAAAAAATGGTGTCTTACGTTAACCATGTCCCTCTTCTACATTCTGCAGGGCTTCACTAAGCTGACAAATGACAACTGCATGTTTGTTTAAAAATGGCAGTAAGAAATAACTGTTCTGAAGACATTGCAAATATAACCATCATAATATAATAACTATTGTTGTTTTAATATACAAATACATTTTTCTCTAATTTGTATTTTGATAGACAGCTTAATACAAAAACCAAAGCTAATCTAGTGACAAAACTACATAAGAAAGCAGACAAATGAGAAGCTAAACTCCGACAATTACCTGAAAGAAAATTGAAATTATATATGAGCCTAGAATTCATTATGACACAAAGCTATTAAGTCAACAGTTTCTTTTAAAATTAGCGATGAAGGCTGAAAGGAAGATGTTATTCACTTTAAGCTCCTTACCCCCATGGGACCATCATTTGTTGAGATTTTAATACAGTGCTCACAAGGAAGTATAGCTACAAATCTAGTAAAACATCTTCAATATTTCTCATATTATTTACACAGTCCTTTACTAAATGTCTTTATAGACTACACAATGCAAGAGTAGTCTGAACCTAGAAATACTCAGGTATGCTGCTGAAACGTTAACCAAACAGATGAAAGTAATTTAATCTTTCTCCCTCCTTCATATGTACTATCATAGAAAACAGAGGCAGGTAGACAGGAAAGGGAGAAACTATTTTTGTATTTGGCAAAAGAAGGAATAAATTGATCAACACAGCTGAAAGCATTACTTTCTTTAACTGCCTTTAACAACGGCAGCACAAAAGACATTCTTCCAGCAACTGACCACACATGACTAAACTTGCGATAAATCATGTATGCTAGCTAAATGTGCTCAAGTCAGCTTAGATGCTGGAACAGCTAAGAAAGTTCTTTACTTATACAAATAATCTTTATGCTCAATGTTCTGAAACCTCATTCCACTTTTGAAACATTCATGCTTTTCAAAAAAATTATTTTCTTCTTAAATCTTACCTGGCAATACAGCTGTGTAATTTGCCATAAATGGGGCACCATGCCATTACAAACACGGCAATCTTTAAGACTATGATCCTACACCAAACTCCCAGAGCCTAGTGCTCCAGTAAACATAAGAAAGATCCCTACGACACAGCAAGAAAATAGAGCAACAGACCCTTTAAGTTCAAATGAAGTTGGTAAAAAGTATACTCGTAAAATTTTAACTAGTAGGATGAGGCATTTTAACAAACTCTAAACATGTTTTTCTAGATGCAAGTTTCAAATGCAGACTTACAGGCATACATTTTTCTCTAACAGAAGAGAGACATTCTGATATGCAGTTACCTTATGCAGTTACCAAGAAACAAATTTTCCTCAGCTTTGAAATTGTTTAGCTCTGGAAAATTCACACTCCTTTTGTAGGAGAGGAGGGCAGAAGAAATCTCTACAGTTTCCTACAATAAATATGCAAATAAACTACTTTCTTTTAAAAGACTTTTTTTTTTTAACTAAGAAAAACAGTTAAGTATCCAAAAGACACACATGACTGATAGACAAATTAATCAACTGTCTATCCTCTGTATTGCTTTGAGTTTTTAATCTAAGTGATTTCATTTCAATTATTTACTACTTAAAATGCCGTCAACCACTTAAAATTTTTTTTTGGAAAATGCCTCAAAGTAGGTCACTGAAAACAGGCTTACACACAATAATGCACAGACACATCAGAGGATTAACATATAAAAATTGAGAGATGAAAAAAACTGACCTGCTGCTTCTGGTGTTTGTTCAGCAGGGCTAAAAATAAGACGTAACATCTGGAGCAGTCTGCTAAAGCTGCACAGAAGTCATTGTAGGAAGAAACTTTGCTACAAAGGTACAAAAATAAAATATAAATGAATGAATGAAAGCAATTTTTTCCACAAACAATTAAAAAAAAAAAAAACAGTCACTCTGCTTTTGACTCTCAGAGCCCTGTTTTCCAACGATTTAAATGAACGCCAATACTTTGACTTCTAACAGAGGCATACGCAGTTACATAAGAGTGTGAATAATGGAAAGAAATAAACATAAGGAGCTTCCCAACCTGCCTGTCACTATGACACAACAAGCTAACAGTAGAACCGTAAGCTTCAGGTAAATGGGAAGTCAGACTCCCTTCCTAACATAAGGTAGTATATTCTAGCAACAGCACCAACAGAGCACATCTATCACCACCAAACATAGAAAACATATTTTTGCAGTCACAATGTTACCTCTGCATTCTCCCTAACTGCTCCAGTCCTACCTTGCTCATTTTTATCATTACAAAAAAATAGAATCGGACATGTTTTGGTCATACTAGAAATACTGCACTAACCATGGTAACGTCTTACTTCTCATGTAGTCAAAATCTATACTGATGTTCAGTTACCAGGAAGACTTATAAACTCAGAGAAATGAAGAATTTGAATAGATGGGAACATATTCTCTAAGGAGAAGCTGTGTAAAAGTTACTGCAAAAAAAAAAAAAAAGGATAATCATTCTGTATTACTAGGAGACAGAAGAAAATTCAAATCTGTGTTCAATACTGCATAGAACATTATTTTTTCCTGTGACTGCAATTTCCAGGAAGCTAATTAAATTGATTTTGTGGCAAATTTTTATCTTCAGAGCCTGCAGTTCACTGAACATAAGAAAAAAAAAAACAACTGAAGCAGCAGGAAACTTTAAATAAGACAAATTACTTTTGCTCTGCATTGAATTCTAGATCAAGTAAATGTCCTTGTCAGAATTACAGTCCAATTACAAAACCATTGCCTAACTAGCCACAATTTCCATGGCATTTTACCAAGTAAAAGAAATGCTCTCTCCCTGGAAGGAAAAGTGCTGTGATCTCTGCTAGAATTCAACTCATTTTTAGGAGCAAATTTAGAAAAATAAGTGGACAAGGTGGCAGGGAATAGGGGAGACAATTCACAGAATGGCCTAGGTTGAAAGGGACCTTAAAGCCCATCCAATTCCAACCTACCACCAAGGGCTGCCCAGGGCCCCATCCAGCCTGGCCTTAAATGCTACCAGGGATGGGGCATCCACAGATTCTCTGGGCAACCCGTTCCAGTGCTTCATCACTTCAAGTAAAAAATTGCCTCCTAATGCCTAATCTTAATTTTCCCTTAGTTTAAAATCATTCCCCCATGCCCTATCACTACATACCCAAGTAAAAAGTTTGTCTCCTCCTGTTGATAAACTCCCTTTAATTACTGGAACCTCATCTGAATGCTTTTTACAGGGAGTATACATAACAAGGGATCAGACTCTCCTTGCTTTTACCTGTGAATAGGAAGGAACGTCAGACACTTACTTAGCTGCTCTTCGAAGTGCAACTCTATCTCATCTATCAAGGAGAATGTGATGGACGATTTGGAGGGGCTGAATAAGGGGAAGAGTCCATATCTGGATGGCTTCTCGAAGCATACAGAGTCACAGGCAACAGGACTCACATAGGTAATAAAGCAGCAATGGCAAATATTTCAACCCAAATGGCACTCATAAATTGTGTTTATAATCCAACTTCTCCTTAAACTGCCAACAACTAATTCCACTACTTGTACAAAATCCTCAGACTGCCATCAAGTCCATCTAGCACTGGGTATTGCAAGTTTGTACTTGGTAACTGGAAGCTTTTCAACTTCAGACTACAAAAGAAACTTCTGGGGTGATTCACTCATCCTGATCTCCCTCTGAAAAGCGCATCTTGGGAAGCAGCCACTGAGCTTCTCATAAAATTGAGGTTCTTTCAGCACTCTGCACACTCGAGCCCTGATCCTACAGATTAATCTCAAATACTCTGCAGAAGTTCAAAATAACGAACATGGATCGCATTTTCTCCCTTATTAATTTTATACAACACAGTCCCCCTAAAAAACATGGCCTAAAATAGGATTCATATCTAATCATTTATTCAGTTCTAAAATTTAAGAAATGGTACTCAATAATCTGAATCTGTGTGAATGAAGAGTGACACAATGCAACAAAACATTTTTACTGGGGACAATGACTCCAAGTTGTATGCCTGCAATAAAACAATTCTATCACTATTAATAAAGTCATTATTATCATATGAAATCAATCAAAATTAATCCAATGAATGCAAATAATTTTTCCAATTTTAGTGCTTGATCCTACTCTCATTGAGGTCACTTGTTGCAGTAACACTGGCTTGACTGCAAGCTGAAGTAAACAAAACTGTATTCTCTACACACCTGAAAATCCTGACAATATAGGTGCATACATCCTTGTCGTTCATACGCTGCTCCAGCGCCACACAGAGCTCAGAGACTGCACCACTGCAAATGAGCTGGCATCTTGCCTGAGGTAAGTCAGCCAAGTTTCGTAAAGTAGCTGTCAGCTGCATATAGAATATTTAAAGATTCATTAATCATGGCTATTTACTACCTAATCCATACTGTTTTGAAAATGTAATAAAGCTCGGGTCTCATTTATAATGTCTAAGACAGTCTGAATATCCTGTTAACAACCTGCAGGTATGTATTTATCAATAAATCTTAACAGAAATATGTAAGTAAAAAAATAGTACATATCAAAACAAATGTTTGAAAATGAAAGATTGATACTGGTCTTTGCCTGCATGCAAACTTTTCCTGTGAGGAAAATATGATCTTCCACATATTTTTAAATCTTCTATTCATGGATATGACCACATACCAACTGGAAATTAAGTGAAATGCTGTGGACAGTTAAAGTGATATTTTGTATAATGTCTGATGTTGTAAATTTACAGCTAAGCCTTGCAAATTATAATGACATATAACACATACTTTGATAACTGAGTAATAAATGATGATTAACTGATTTCAAAAGGCAATATAATGTATTCACTTCAATTGACACATTTTAAAGTTAACCTAGATCAAGAGAAATCTAGTGTACAATCAGTACAGAAAACGAAAAGTTGAAGTCCAAGTTTATTTTGGAGAAATCAAAATATTTTCAGAAGATACTGTTCTACTTCAAGGAGTTTCAAACACCTATAGAAACACACAATCAATCAGATGCTGTATATTTTCAGATGCTCTGGTTCTCCTCCATAACAAGGGTATTCAAGTACCAATGGCAGACAAGCAATGACAGTAAAGTTAACCAGATAATAATCTAAACCAGAAACTAAAAATCAAATTGATGTCAAGACTAAGTGTTCTGATTGTTTATCATCACATAAAACTTGAAATGAAATCTATCACTGAGCTGCACTGATTGTCCAGTGATAAGTAATTTATCATTTCATAGAAAAATCTGTTAAAGAGCAGGTTACGTTGTTGCTTTCAAGCAGCTTTTGCTCAGAGGGTACTAAGCACTACACTACCATTTTCCAACTACTTTCAAATTTTCTGTCCAATTTCAGTACATTTGATGAAAAAATGCACGTCTGCAGTCACTACAAGTTTTAGGAAACTACAACAAACTGCACAGACTGCACAGAAAGTGAGAAGGAGCTCAAGGGCTGCTATAAGTAGCTGAAGCTAAGCAAGAAAGTTGGAAGCACTGCTTGCTCAGGCATGTAAGAAGTTAATCTGTTCAAAAACAGACTTCAGTGATCGATGCTTATAAAACACTTTTTACTCCCTATGGGCCATTTATTAGTACAGGACAAAATCAAGGTAATAAACCATCAAACTCCACAAAGACACACTGTAATTACTTCTGTTAAGGGACATTTTTGAATCTCTAGATTTGCAATGCTGAAGTTAAAGACTACCTCAAGAAATTAATTCTTAAAAAAAAAAAAAAAGGGTGGGGGGGGGGGTGCAAATCTACAACAATTCAGACCAGGGCTGAAAGCCTTCTGGAAAGAAAAAGATAAGAATCAAAAAGACTTAGAAATGGACCAACACGGTCAGCTCTGTGACTGACTCTCACAACCTAATATGAAAGGTCTTTACAAAAACAATATATTGTATTAATCCACTCACTATGTTCTAGTCCTGCTGGATATTTACCAGGGCCTTTTTCTGCACTAAATCCACAATTGCAACACTAATTCTATCAATTTTACTGTGTCAGCTCAAGCATCAAGAACAACCTTACACTTCTTCCTCTACTCAGCCATCTCATCTACAGTTTCTAATGGAGTAATTCTTGGTTTTTGTTATTTAAATGAAAAAACATCATTTTATCACCACTCTCCAAATACAGCATTCCTAAAATCCTACAAAAGTCCAGAAATATCCTTTTGGAAATGGTCAGAGATCACTTGCCATATGAACTTCCACAGGTTCTCTAACCATTTGAAATCAGATAACCTCAGATTTAGGGCTTATGGAACACCCCGTTTTCAGAGATCATTAGCAATATTTTTCCAAGCACACCACCTCATTCAATTCTTGATATTACAAAAAAAAAAAAAAAATCATGTTGCCTTTTTGCATTTACAAAGCCTAAGACCTGGACACTCTTAAACTATCAAGAATTTTACTATTAGTGATCAGTATCATGCAATCTCTGCATGGCCTAGGAGTACACTCTACTAAACATATGAAAAATACAATAGTAAGCATACGTGCAAAGTTACTGAAAATTTACTCCCATTTCCCCTAACACTTTATCAGGGAAGCTCAGACAGAACTATCAAACTATCTTAGAAAGAACAGTAAAGGCGAGTCAGAAACAACAGCTGTACAGAAAGATGGTGTAGGTAATACAAAAACAACAGCTTGTACATAAGTGAAATATTAAGATAACAAAGCACAAAATAACAGATGCCAGCCAAGCAGCAGATGAATTCAAGAAGTATTCTAATTTCTTCAAGCAGCCAACATGATTTGTGGAGAAATGCATAACAACTGACTCCAGCAAACCCCACCAGCTCTAGTTCTCATGTTGCCATGTAAAAGATCAAATTCATGAAAACTGGAAATTTAACAGCAGATAAATGCTATTTTTAAAGGGAAAGACATTTTAAGTGCTTTTCAATTAAGGAACATGGAGTACTTGTTAAGTCTTGTCAGTGAAACTTCAAAAGCTTTGGCTTTTGAATAAGTATTACCATAATTCATAGAAATATGATCAGCTGCAGCAACATGACTCAGAGATTATCTTGGTTTCATGTCTCTTATTAAGGAAAAATACATATTATTACAACCATTTTTTATTTTTGTATTGTGAAGCTTCTGCATAACAGATATCTTGTTAAGAACAAAGACATCTGGGGGAAAGTTCATTCCCATAAAAACAAGCCGGCAAGATTACGTATAACACTGCCATCTGGTGATTGTGCAATTACACAGTTAAAGAATGAAGGGTCAGTCCCACTTAACTGAAATACTTGAGTTTTCAGGATTCAGAGTCAGCAGAGACTCCCTCAGAGATCATTGTGGATATTAAACATGTTTTTCTCCTCCAATGTAATTGTCCTCCATTCCTGAAAAACTGTGTTTGTTCATTATTTCTGTACAACACTGCATATTTGATCTTCTGCTAGAAGTTAAATATGGCACAAAATTTTCTTTATTCTCAAGATGTGAATCATTGAAGAAGTGGTCTTTGATACTACATCCCTGAAAATTGAGCTGTTCCTGTATTTATTATGATGACTGAACAATTAATTGACACAGAAGAAAATTGTGCACATTTATGTAGATTTGCTAAAGAAAATGGCATGAGAAAGTCACAGAGGAATTCCATAGCAGCAGGGATCACTATGCTACTACAGAAGAGATACAGAATATGAATTACAAATAAAGAAAGATAACCCTGCAAAGTTGCTGAGACATTCAGACAGCAGATGAAACAGCTGAAAATACTCTGATTCATTTGTTTTATTCATTAGCAGTTTGTAAACTCACCCAGTCTGTTTATGTTTATCTAAAGATTACACACACTGTTGTGGAGATAAATTGCTCCACTAAAACAAACAAAATTCAGTAAGAGTAAGGTGATGGTATAAGCTATTCTTTTTCTCATATAATTTCAAGCACCAAATCCCATGTTTGTAAGTGGTTAGGGAAATCTGTCATTTAGAATAAACGCTGCTTCAGAAAACCATTCAATCCATTTTCCTGTGAGGGCCAGAAGCTCACAGTTACCCCACTGGCTAATCTTCACCTCATACTTTACAAATCCAGTTGGCAAATTTTCAACAAACACATAAAAAGTCCCACAGGCTATGCATAACTTAAGATGTACTTACCAAATTATTTTTTTTCCCCTAAAACACCACAGTTTAAACAGTTTCAGGGCAAAGGGCTACTACCTTTTGTAGTCATCGCTCACTAAGGTTACTTTGTCAGAAATTTTGAGCCTGCTGCCTGCAAAAAGTTGCTCTACTGTTGGCTTTTATACTGTTGGCCTTTTCCTTAAATTTTATTTCTGGAAAAAAGTACTTTGTCAAACTAAAGGAGCCGTGTTTTCCTACACTTTTTTTTCTTTTTTAAAGAATGCATTTTTCTTGTGATAAAAGCTTTTTCTAACCTTCTAGAGCATAGCAGAATAGGTTTGTATTTATTACTGCAATTTAAAAAATTTACACAGGAGCACATTTTTATCTGTTTACTGTAAGATCCAGAACGCTGTCAGGACCATAAAATAATAATCAAAATTTTGTTTTATTAAGTACCTAAACATATTTCTATTCATTCAGAATTTCCAAAGCCATTAAAATTAACTACTGAAAATACACGCAATAATTAAGTCTTGGTGCTGAACAACTCAATGTAAACTTGTTAAAAATAATTCCATTCAAATGCAGGGACAACACTTGTCAGTGGCGCACAAGATTAGCTTATCTCCTCAAATTAAACTTTTTAATTCCCCTTGAAATGTTTACTTTAAGAAATGAAAGTAAATGCTAACCTGGACTAATAGGTGGCCCAAGCTGGAGAAATGTGGGTCATTTTCTTTTACATTATTAATCTGCTTCATTAATTGCAGCAACATTTCAACAGCTCCTTTGTTAACCATTTCATTAAGGAGTACTGCATTTCCAGACATAAATTTTATAGCTCCCAAGCAATACAGGAGAGCTTCATTGTTTTTTTGTAGATCTTCAGTTCTCAGGACCTCCAACAAACAATCTAAAACAAAAATAATTTTTCAGAAAGCCTAAAATTAACATTTTATGTTTGATATAGTTCAGTCAACAAAGAGATTAACAGCTGAAAAAAAAAAAAACAACCCTCTTTTTGAACTCCTCATACACTTTTCTAAGTATGGGCTAGTAATGGGCTAGAAAAATTGGGCATTTGGATCAAAACCAAGGAACAATTATTGATGAACAACAGAACAGGCCTGACTTTTTTCTTTCCAGGCTTCAAGAACCAGCACCAGTTGTAATTACCACACTGTGGTAATCATTAAACTCTTCAGTCAAGATTTGAAGAAGTATGTATGCCTGGAATTTTGTGTATTAAGACTTGAGACATTCAAAGGGGTTTATTCTTACTACTTGCTGAAAAATCAAATGTGTTAAAGCCTCCCAAATGGAGCACTAAAAAGCACAGATAAGTAATTCAAGTCTCACACTTGAAGTCTGTCTGCAGTTTCTTAGCTTTACTTTTTATGCAGATAAAGTTACTGTATACTTTTGCCTTATGACACCACTGTCAGACATCTGAAATGTTAAAAAGAACACTTGTTAGTACTAGTGTATCTTTTCAAATTGATATTCTGAATTTGATGGGTGTATTTTAAATAAGTAATTCTAGCCAATATCTCAATTTTGAATTTCTAGTAACTGATTGAAAGCTACGTGTACTTCTTCCTATGTTCCATCCACTTGAATAGAAATATTTTCCCACCTTATTTGAGATTAGAGATTTCTGAAGTTTCTGTATTGGGTTTACATGGCAAGTTTTTGGTAGCAGGGACGCTGCAGGAATGGCCTATGTGGGCAAAACCCAGCACTGCCTCATGCCAGATCTGAGCCAGCCCCAGTTTCTCCAAAAGGGGCATGCTCCTGCCGGAGCTGAGCCATGAGTGATGCTGGGTGTGTCTCAGGGAGAACAGATAGAAAGAGAAAAACTGCTGCATGACAGCTGATGGGAGAGAGGAGTGAGATATGTGAGAGAAACAGTCTTGAAGCCACCAAGGTCAGTGCAGCAGGGCAGGAGAGGTGCTCCAGGCATGGAGAGGAGAGTGTTTCCAGGAAAGGCCCATGGAGGAGCAGCCAGTCTCTGTGCAGCCCATGGGCACGGCGGGGAGCAGGTCTCCACCTGCAGTCAAATGAAGGAGCCCGAGGAGCAGGGGCAGAGGGTGACCATGAAGGAGTGAAAGAAATGCAGAGTTATGAACTGCTCCATTCCCCTGTGCTACTCTTGGGCAGAAGGCAGAAGACAGTGGATGTTTCAACATTTGAGATATATATAAGAAGAAAAAACATACCTAGTAATGTATCATTTTGAATGAGGTAATCATTTTTTCCATTCCTGCAAACTTTAAATGCAAGCTTGCAGACTCCGAGAAGATTTTTTCCATCCACTTTCATCTGCAAGAAAAAAAGCAATGAGAATTGTAAGAATCGTAACTAAAATCTACATACTAGTTCAGACACCACGTTCTCACAGTAAAACTCTTAAAATCCAGCTAAAACCCTGATAGGATACTGAGCCATACTGAAAAGTTTGCAGAAATAAAAGGCACTGAAACCTAGCTAGCTTAAGCTCTCTTCAGCAAATTGTGCAGATTGACTTTGAAATAACAGATTATATATAAGCTTTTTATGTATTTCCTGCAGGTAGTATATGATTGTACATCTTTTTTTCTAATTTACTCTTCTAAAGAAATTCCACACAGGATTCACTGGTTCTGCATCTATGGCCACACAACAAAGAAATCCAGCGCAACAATATATCTCATAACAAAAGTTATTCTCAAATATCAGAAAAGATCTTACAACATGCTAAAGGTCACTGAGAGAAAGGAAAGCAAAAGTTACATCTGTAATGACAATCTCTTCCTTTTCTCTGCTTTTGAAGGTTTGAAGGGCAAATTCCTGCTGCTCAGGATTTTTCAAAGATGGAAAAAAGGAAGATGGAAAAAAATGAAGAAGGAAAAATGTAACAGAACATTTTTTTTTAAGCATCACATAACATCTATGTGGTATCTGAATATATATCTTCTGATTAAAATAATGTATATCAAGTTAAAGAAGAAACCCTCCACACACTAATTACTAAAATGTCTACAACACAATTCCAGGTGGTATCATTTCACTAGCGATAGTCTATATATACTTAATAGAAGTTGAACTAGAAAGTTTAAGAGCACCAACTTAAGTGAGAGTTCTAACCAGCAATATTAGAAAATATTGCTAGTGTGTTACATTAAATTTTAACACACAAAAACATTTTGACTAAATTCAGTTCTTAAAAATTCTGAGCACAGATACACTAATTCGTAAGGTAAATCACACGCCTGAAATTATGTTGATTATTAAATATTCTGCATATAATCTTTCATAAAATCAGGCAAATGCAGATTGCTATTGAGGGAGAAAAAGCAGTCTGTAAGGGATCAGAGGACAACTTCTAAGGAAAAGCTACGTTCAAGCAAGATCATACTACCCATGTACACATCTAACATATGTTAAAGCTAAGCACAGATTTTGGTATTTTTTTCATAATTTTAAACCTCTAATCCATTGATTATACACATAAATGATAGCACCATTGAGATTTCAATGTATAATATTAATGCTCAGACCAAGTAACGGTTTTAGCTTCCTGTTCCTTGTAGAAACACTATGGTTCTATAAATCACAAATCTATAAAAAGAAAAGGAATCTTAAACAGAATGGAATACTGTGGAAAAACATATTACCATCAAGTTTCTCAAGGACAACTACACTGATGGAACTACTGGGACATGGAATTCTTTTTAGATCATGGCAACAGATGACTCACCTTACCATGAATGAAAAATGGATAAAGCTTTTAGAAGCACACACCTGTTGTGCCACACTTGAATCAGAGAAGACTTGTCACCACAGTGACAATGCTAGCAACAAACATGATGAATTAAAACAAATCACTTATCAAACCACTGGCTCACACCAGTGTATTTCTATAAAACTGAGCACTTGTCTACTTCAAATTCTACTGAGAATTCAGTCTTACTTTCATATTACTTCTGAGTTTAATTGATGCCAAAACTAAGGTGTAAAGTTTTTTATTTCAGTCCCAATACATGTCTAAAAAAAAAAAAAATTACTGTGCTTCTGGATACATTCTGTTCTGTTTTTGTTTTGTTATTTGTTTTTTTTTTTTTAATAAAGACTGATAGCTCTGTCTTAAAAACCTTACTTTGAGGCGTTCACAACTCTCACAGTCAACCTCTGTGCCTCCAATGAATATCTCTGAATTCTACCCTAGATATCTTATGCTACAGTGTACAGCTCCTTCCACAGTGATGTCAGACAAACAGCTTATTTCCATTCTTTTCAAAAATATTTGAAGACAGTTAGCATGTACCTTTCTTCATTCTACTCTACATCAGACAAACTTGATAGTCTCTATCAAATTGTGCTTTTTCAGATCTCTACTTAAGACATACTTGCAGGCTCCTATTTGTGATGTTCTTTAAATGACTTGACTTCTCTTTGGATATAATTTTCCAGCTTATGTACCTCTCCCTTAATTATCAGCTTCATTTAGACCATGTTTCCCTAGCTTGCTTATACAAATATCATACAAATGATAACAAAAGCCTTACAAGTGTAATTCAACATGAGGGCTGCCACAAACATTATCTGACCTTGGAAAATGTCCTCGGCTACTCTAGCTTTCACAAAGAAAGAGATAATTATACTTATTTTCAAAAAAAAAAAGTTTTAGTATTTTTAGATAAATGCGTTCAGGAAAGTCAATATATTATTAAAAACTGAACTTTAACTCCACATCTTACTTTTTAAATCATTATTTCATTAAAATCCCAGTATATATATCTCAATTTAGGACACCTTCTCTTTTCCGTGCATAAGCAATATACCAGCCATGATACACCAACTACCACATTTTGGGTCCTTGCTTCCTTCCCCAGATGCAATTTCCCTGCAAAATATAGGCTCCAACAGGTGCCCATCTGAATGAATGCGTGTATTAGTAAGGCAAGAAACTGCAATTAACAAGCTGTTAAACACCTTTCAGAAGGATGAAATGAAAAGTTAAATACAAGTTGTAATTCACAACTTCGAGCTTCACATTCTACCAAACAGCATTTTGAAACACTTACAGACAGAATAATATTTGCCAGCTTCAGGCAAAGAGGATCTGAATCAATTTCTATGAGCTTATATAATGTCTTCAGAAGCATACTTCTTCTTTTAAATCTTTTTCCAAGCATATTTCCTTCATTCAAGACTTGATAGAGTTTGGTGCAAGCCAGACAAAGACTGTCTACGTTGTTCTCTAATTGAAGGGAGTAGGAAAGGAGAGAAAAATACAAAATAATAATCAGCGTCATCTTTTCAAGAGCATCTTAATAGACATAAACACAGGAGAACAAAATAATCGGTTGCATAAGAACAAAAATAAGGTGACCAATAAATCTTCAGAGATGATAATGCAGTTCTCAGAAACAAATGTATGTTGGTCTTTCAAAAAGAAGAAACTGAAGCCAAACAGTAACAGCCAAAATAACACCTAAAGCTAAACCAAACTCATCTTTAATGCTAATAGTCAAGATTGACCAGAAGTCCACCAGGAAACTACGAATCTGTAAGCCTCCTTCACAGCCCTGTCAAATATTACATGGAAAAAAGAGACAGCTAAGGATACGTATATAAACCAATATGTCAAATGCTGCTGAGATTAAGAACAAAGGAATGTAAAAGCTGATTGGAACTCTCCAACGTACATTAAAGGTGAAAGATACATTTGTGTGAACTGTTGGGCTACTGATCTCTTAGTTATCTCTTAGTCTGAGTCCCTCAGATGTTATTTAAAAAACACAAAAATAAAATCTTTCATAAAATATTATAAAACCTGCATCTTTACACAAAGGAATCACTCTCCTGTTGACTTCAGAGGAAAAGCAAAAAGTTTTGCCTCTTTTTAAAAATAAAGTGTGAGGGGGGAGGGGGTTGGTTTTTTTTTTGTTTGCTTGCTTTTTGCTTTTGTTGTTTTTTTTTGTTGTTTTATTATTTTATTTTTATTCTTACCTTTGTTTCTGTCTATAAGTTGACACTAATAAAGCACAGTATGAACTGTGTTTATTTAGGCTGTAATTCTCAGCTGAATTAGTCATATTCAAGGAGGCAAAGCAGAAACATTGTATCTAACGGCCCAGTGTAAAGCAGGTTCAAGGACTAACCCCTAACTCTGAGCAGTACCTGGAAGCTCTCAATTTTCAATCATCATGCTCAAGAATCAAGATCTCCAGAGGTCCTTTCCAACCCCTACAATTCAGTGATTCTGTGTAACAATCATCTCAAATACAAAGTATTCTTAAGATATTAAGATAATAATTCAGTTTCAGTTTAAACTTCAAACTTCAGCTTTGTTTTTGAGCTGAAAGTTTTGTGGTACAAAGTTTTTAGAAGGAGAAAAGGAAAAAAAAGGCTTTCATATTAATAACATGTAAAACTAAATGTGATCTATTTGCATGCTCAGGGAATTAGATTAATGGTACGAAGAAAGTGGCTATGCATTAAGTTAAAAAATATTCAATTAGAAATAGATCCACTGAACACACTGAAATTGTGGGATTCTAATACTCATTTTCATAGAAAAACCGCAATTGTGCAGTAAATAGCCTAAAAGCGATATAACTTGCAACTGTAGGAGGTAATGCAATTTAGTTATAATGTACGTGAATATTCAAAAAGCAGAAAAGCTTTTAAACTTTAAGAGTTTTGTAGTGCTACACTCAATCAACAATTGTGAAAGTTCCATTAGATAATTTCATTTATTATTGGAAAAACTAAACCATAATCAAATAAGAAGTTACAAACAAACAAACAAAACACAAACTAAACCAAATTTTAAAAAAGGAGGAAATTGAGGAAAAGGTGCCAGAAATATGATTTTCTTTAGTTCCAGTCATTTAATGGGAAGGACATGATTAGATTTTACTCCTGAATAATATTTTGCTTACCTATAGGGAACATGTCACTACGACAAAGTTTAATTCAGCAGCTCGTACTTGATAATATCAGCACTAAGCAAGGAAAGGGTGAGTTGCAAAGCTGTTTTCAAATTCTCTGACCACTGTCTTTTCTACATGTCAATTATAGATGTGGGAATGAGAATCCTGCCTTTCTAAAATAACAATACAGTTTGAGAATCACTCAGTACTGTACAAGTGTTCCATACTCATCTGCAAAACTATGCAAAAAAAAAAAAAATCTAACCTGTAGCATACGATAATGAAGGCTGCCCAAGATACTGCAAAGTAGACTCAATCCCTTCATTCAACACTCACTTGTAACTGCTTGTAAAAACAAAATTACTTTCTATATTCTACATAATGTTTATACGGGGCATCTGAAAAAACCTTTTTAATGAAATTTTAAAATGGATTTCAGGGTTCAATCTTTCAAGCCATATTTAATTTACTCAATTTTGCTTCAGTATTCTGTGTCACTGTACACTTTTCTGAGTCATCTAACACTTCAAGCACAAATGGAAATTTTCATTAAGACTTCCTCACTTTTCTAAACTTAGTTTAGACTTTCAATAAAGCCCATGCTCAAAATAGTGAATCTATGAAGTACTTTATTTTTGTAACTAGTACTTCATCACTGACTGATAAATTGGCAAAACTATGACCTCTAACACAAGCTAATTTAATTAGACAAGATGTTCTCTTAACCAGCATTTTTTAATTTACACTACTAAGTCACTGAATATATTGAAGCATAAAAGACTACATAGTTCAACTACAGCTATTCTTCTGTAGTAAATGAGTCTTGTGTCTCCTCTAGGAAGTAAAGCAGAAAATGCATACTTTCAAGAACAGTGTTACCCACCAGTTTCCAGTTCACGTAGAATTGGTAGAACCTTCATATGCCAAAAGCTTTTTTCCTCTTCTGATTCATCTATTCTCGTATCTTTCTCTAATCCTTCAAAACACATTCAAAACAGAAGCACATATTCAGTGAAGGTTTCAACTTCTACACAAATAAACCATTACAAACACTTCATTCATCACTGAGGAAAAAAAAACAAGCTAAAAATGTCTGATTATGCTGTACTCTGGGTTATTCTACCAATTCAAGTTTTTCTATTTTGTTTACAATTCCTCAAAAACAAGAATTTTGCACAAAATTAGTTGGAGAAATGGTTTTGATATGCAAAGCTGCCCGATAAATCCAGATTTGTTTCTGTTTGCTGACATTAATGTTTCATTTGACTGCTGAACTGGAAGGTAATGACTACATTTACATCAATGTGTTTTTCAGCTCTGTATCCATGTGATAGCTTATTCTGTGTTAAAAACATCCTTGCTACAGACAATCCCCTAAGGTTAACAATTTTACCTAGTACACATGCACAATATTACACTAAGCTTGATCAGCTGACGCTTTGTACTCAAACAAGAGGGGAAAAATTCTTATTAGTTACTACATTCTGTTAGCAACTCTAACCACCTCATACATTCAGTTTTTAAAATCTTCCTAAGTTGATGTAAAATGCATACTTCTCTCTTATTTTTTTATTACATGTTGGACAATTTCTTATGCAGTCAGAATTTTGGGAGACAAATAGCGAAGTGCAGGTATCTGAAAGATGTCCGGTCTCCAATAAATGGGTCAAAGTTTGAAGTCAATCCATTCCCAGTTTTCTTGTCCACCGTCTACCAATTTACTACTAAGTTAATGAAAAAGAGCTACTGTTCACTGTCAGAAATCTTGCCCACTTCACAAAGAGAAGTTTTAAGAAAAAGAAAAAAGCAGCAGCAGCATTTTTTATTTTTTTTTTTAAACAGAGTCCTCTGTAAGGAAATACAAAAAAAAAAATCCATCTATCTGCAAACAGGAAGTTAGAACTTGGTAGACCAAAAGAAAAGCCAGTGATGTGGAATTATTCTGGAAACAAAACAGCTTGGATCTTTTATTCAGATTGGACAAGGTAGTCGGTAAAAAATGGTTATTACAACAAATAAGATTCCAGTATTGACTTTCATCAGGGGGAATTATTCCAATCTGCTGAACATCCTTTTCACATTCACCAGGCACTATGTGAAGTGATACAATTCTGGTCTTGATCATTGGCCCACTCCTGGAGAGTCAGTGTTTCTGTGCAGCTTGCATTTGAGAGGAGCTAACAATTGCTTACAAGGTACACTTCGGCATATTTTTGGAGTTCAAGATTGGGTTAAGTTCCTTATCTCTTGGTTACCACAGTTGTTATAGTGTTGCTCTTTTGTTATGGGCTTTATAGTTGGTGGGGGGAAAAGGAGTGTGTAAATAATTTTTTTTCTTTTTTTAATAAGCAAATAAGTCACATGAGTCCATTAAATAACATGAACAAAGCCATCAGACTGGCATGTATGTGCAATTAAGTAACAGACCTACTCTTCCATTTAAATGACAGTGTAAATTCTTATCTTCTCCAAGCATAATAATAATTCTAAAACACAAAAAATACTGTACTACATGAAAACATTGATACAAAGTGGTTTGCATCTTGGGAACATTATATCTCAGACCGTAAAAAAATGCATGTGCTTAGTATTACTTGAAAGGAACAATTTAAAACTGTCTGTTTTAAAAGGCTGCTCTTTTAAAAAAAATCCACTCCTGTTTTTGTGTATCTATATTATCTGTTGACATATTTTACTAATTATAAAGCTACTGATAATATCTATTAGAACAGATCATACTAAAATGCTGCTGTTTCATAAAAAATATTGTTGGTGTGTGCATATATACGTACATATTATTAGGTAGCAGAGTTACTATTTTTATTTATTTGGCAGACTTTTCTTTTCCCATATCAAATGTCCCAAACAGTCCCAGATTTGAGGAGTAGTTTAATTAATAAAACACTATGCAGTATTTACAACAAAGTGAAAGATCTGCTCTGGATAATGTAAGAGCATGGCTGAAATGACAGCACTACAACAGCTTGTACTTACCTTGTGTGCTACAAAACCCACATATTAACTCAGTTGCTCCTTTTCCTTTCAATTTGCAGCTACCTCTCTTAAAATGTTATGAACAGACCAACTTTCTAACTGTGCACGTGCCTAATTTCACAAAGCACAAAATAGGAAAGTTCATATATGTATTTGCAGATATGACAAAATGTATTACTGGGAAAAAAAATTAACAAAACCATTCAGTTTTAAGTTCAGAACAAAAATAACTGAAGTTTTGCACCACTCAGCTGCAACTGTTTTGTATCCATCCGAAAAATGTAGCAATCTAAAAGTTGTTTTATGGTGTATTTTTTTAAACAAGTATCTCTGTATAAGGCTTGTAAATGAAGAAGATACAGCCTCAAATAGCAACTCCCACTCTAAGTAAAAGGAAGAAGAGCACAACGTAGCCTTTGTCAGAACAATCCAGAATCACACAACTGCTCAGTTCTAGTAAAATAGTAATAAAGTAACAGCAGAGTATAAAACTTCAAGTTGGCCTACCAGACTCTCAAGTATACACCTGGGATGTATGAAACACGCCAGCTTTCAGAAAATAATGTTTAAAATCAGTTATGTAAAAATTAAGAAAACGCACTCCTATGAGGGAATCCAGAATTGGAATCTTCAGCTAATACAGTAGGACAAAGCTTTGTTAATTTTAAGGCAACTATGTCAGCTTACACAAAGTGATAAGTTGATTAAGTGTCACTGGAAAACCTCTTGAATATCATTCCTGTACACCACCAACACTAAAAATGGAATATACTTAGAAAACCAAATATATTGCTCACTAAAGAAAAAAATCTTCAAATCATAATATTTAGAATATATATATTTAAATCTATTTCACATCTGCAAACAAAAGGAAAAGATATAACAACGAAAAAAAAGTTTTTGGACCAGAGGTTTGGAGACTGAAATGCTTTATGTGAAGTACCTGTTAATCTTCTCTTCCAGCCTATACTCCTTGGCTGTGATGCAACTATGTCATGCTTTTTCATCTCGTTACTAAAAGATACAACATACATGTACACAGAAAGTATATCAGAATACAATGCCTACTTCACATGCAATACAAGATGTGTGTACTAATAACTAACTGGAAAACATACATTATTTTTACTAATGTGTTAATTATCTGCTCATTAAAAATGATACATAAAAACAACCTTCTCCAGTATGTATTACAGAAAGCTCTTTCAGAATTACTGACTTATTTACACCACAAGAGGTCACCCTTACGGAATACAAACTAATGCATTTTCACTTGTGCAATAAGACTGAAAGCTAATCAAACAAAAATCAGTGATCCAATTTTTATCATCAGTATCGTTAACTGAATATGAGCTCAACTAATTTTAAACTGCAGGTTTGTTCATTCAGAAGGACAACTGCTTCTTCCGATAGAAGAACACTTCTAAGAAATTTAATGAGAAGAACTTTCAAAGAAGCAAACCCCTTGATAAACCTTAAATATAAGAATTTTCAGGCCGGCATGCGTACTATTTCTAACTGTATAATGGTCACTGGTTTTGTTAGCAAAAGAAACATGCTATGCTGTCTCTCTCTCTCTCGTTCTTTTTTCCTTTTTTTTTAATGCAATAGTGATACCATAATTCTTGTTGATTATATAATTAGTCTTTGGCCAAAGAAAACTACTACATACATCTTAGGTACATTTATTGTTTGTGTATTTGTGTACCTATACATCCAAGCAACACTGACCTAAATATATTATTAATTTATTATTAAAATAGAAAACTTTCTTCCCTTAAATTATGTATTGAAGACAAAGGTCTTCATCTGTATGTCCTACTCTCAGTACATTTAATTTAACACTCCTTATTTCATTTATAGTTCATGCACCAATATAAACTAGCCTCCTAAATTTCCTTCTAAGGCTAACAGTAGCATGTTAGCAATGTTATTTCAAATTTTTTAACCCATTGATTTAGTTGCTACAAAGCTTAAAGCTAAACTGTTTTTTAAGTAGTTTGCTGGATTGCCGCCTAAATCCTGTCTGCCAGTTCAGACAGAGCTGTAAGTCATCCTATCAACAGATGGAGACAGAATAAAACACAAAGCTCATGTAAGATCACTTCCCTATCAGAGAGACTGGAAAGCTGACTGCTATCAGTCAAAATTTCCCAAGCAATCATATTACAGAGGAACATTCACTTCATTATGGCTAACAGTGAGTCATGCTTTCCTTTAAAGCATGAATATTAAAGTGCTCTAAAATCCAAATGCTTATACAAACTATCCTGAAATTCTTTCAGCTCATGTATGGTAGTTCATAGTCAGCTGAGAAAGCAACACTTAAAAAATGAAGGGAAAAAAAAAAAAAAAGACAAGTGCTTGCATCCCTAAAACAGACCAATATGTGTGGATACATAAGTTAAGAAACACAGTTCTATAGGACATGTTAAATAGAATTCAGTGTACTAATACAACATTTGGTTGAATATGAATATGGATGTCTGAATTTGCTCTCCTCAGAAAAAAAGTTATTAAACTTTATCCCATCCGTGTCTCTTCCCTTAAAACATTAATCCATAGGAAGAATCCAAGACACTTCAACAGAAACAATCCTACAAATTTTGTAGGATATAAAACCAGCTGAATAGAAGAGACTCTGAAGCAAAGGATGTGGTAACCTGAACACTTATCAGATACAGAGTATATATATGGACAATGGAGTGAAAGATCATATCTAAGTCTAAACTTCATGGGGAAAAAAAAGAAGAAGGAAGGAAGGAAGAGGGAAGGAAGGAAGGAAGGAAGAGGGAAGGAAGGAAGGAAGGAAGGAAGGAAGAGGGAAGGAAGGAAGGAAGGAAGGAAGAGGGAAGGAAGGAAGGAAGGAAGGA
>JANHGO010007849.1:0-50730 GCA_024606505.1 Aquila spilogaster | reverse complement strand
ATATTGAAAAGGACTATTTTCTTTGGACTCTCCTCCAGCACTAATGTGCTATAAAAATCTATTTGCAAATAGCTGTGTTTCAGTGGAAGCTTTGGACCCAAGGGCTCCATGGATTTGTAGTAATCAAAGCAAGAATTTTAACTTGGATATACTACTGCATTTCTACGGCTACCGATGGCCCATTTGATAAATGTCTGCACATTCGGTAAACTGGAGCACAATAAGGTGGAGATGGGGCTCTCAGAGTTCAGTGAAAGTAAAGTTGCAAAGATACATGACAAACTACTATGTACAAGAAGTTTTCAATTACGAGGGCATTTTTGAAAGAGTAGGATTTGATTTATTTAGGTTTTACATTATTGCGTTTAATCTTACTAACCAGCCAATGGGTGTAAAATATTCAATAAGCTGCATCCAGCTCTCGGTGATTCTAAGCTGGATCCAAACTGCTAACGCCAGCTCCGAACAAATGTTAACTCAGCCTTTGGCTACCAAGAAAAACTGACTCCCATTCTAGACCTCTGCTTGCTCTACCCATTGTCCCGAAAGAAGGTCTAATTGAGCTGTCAAGCCATGTCTCTAAATCCCACCAGCACGTGGACAGAATGACTGTCTATGAGCATCAACTCAGTCATGACAAATGTAGAGCTGCTTTCTCAACTCAGAGAAGAGATCCTTCCTCAAATCAAAGCGAGTTTTTCACATCGGCTTTCCCTCTCAAATCAGAGAGAGGTGCCTTTGCTGCTTCTCCTACAACATATGCAGTGCATAGGTAAAAGACACCCACTTTCTCTTTCAGGAAAATTATAAATAATAGGGCCAAGCTAGTCTGCAGATGTATTTTTTCTAGCCAGATGCAACTCTAATGCATACAACAATTGAGTACGGATGCAGAGTGCCATTTATCTTCTTTCCCAAAAAGAAATCCACAGGAGCAGCCGTTGCTTAAAGGTGCTGTTGGAAATTTACAGTGACACCAGAGAATATCTTTCAGAATATTAGAATAACTGACCTGTTGTGGCACTAAGTTATTAATGAAACATGTTTGCACAACTCAGCTCAGAGCACATGCGTGTTGTGTGAGTGTCTCTGACTGTATTTTTATTTGCATGTGTTTTACAAACACCCTTACACATTCTCCAGCCATTTACTATGTTCGTGTATGAGTCTTTTGAACCCCTAAAAATGCACGTGTGTGCATGTGTACATATAAAATCTCTTTTAACACTCACAAATTTCGCTGCTGGTGAATGCACTTCACTACCCTTGTTTTACAGTCCCCTAGCCTCTTGTTAACTTTGCTCCTTTTATGTTCTTTTACATATAGATGCTTGCAACACTTGTTTCAAGATTTCTAGCACCCCTAGTAAAAACATGCCTATATATGTAACAGATGCACAGGTGCTGCTCAAGACGAACGTGCTAAGGATAATGGACTGTCATTGGATTCCTCATAATCTTATTTTCACCTGCTCGTGTGCTGCACACTGGCTAGCAGGGCTACTAATGCACTTGGTTGCAGAGAAGCAGATTCCAGGTTCAGTGACAGCTTTATAAAACCAATATCACACCCTTTATGAAAATGCAAGACCAAAGAAACGCACCTAGATAAACACAGCAGCTCAGATATTGTAAGAAAATACCTTTAACAAGTTCCTGAGCTAGCAAATATTCTCACATGTTTTATATTAGGTTCACTGTACTAGCACTAACCACAGCACAGCTGGAAATATGATGGTTGTTGAACACTGAATTTTCCCAATATATCACTGTTATAGAAACACCTGTGCTAAATAATTCCAACCTCAACCACTTGCAATTCAACTCCAATAAACCTTGGAGTTGTCTGACTTGTTACAACCTAGGGAAAGGTTATAGCCCTGGTGGCAGGCAGGCTGGAGGGAGACTTTAAAGGCGGCAGGTTCCTGAACTCCGGCTGGTTTTTCATTGTAGCTCTTCTATGGCACATCTTTGCTACTTGGTTTACCAGGCACTTTTTTGTCACTTCACTTTGAATTTTTTCTTTATAAAAGCAATGCCAGGGGGTCTATTTGGAGGTCTGATTAGCAGCCATGAACATTGGGAATCTGTTTTCTCACATGTTGCTACACTGAGATACACCTGCTGCAACCAACAGAGGATAACCAGTAAGTCCCACTCTGCACTGGGGGAAGGACTGATGGGTGGAAGGGACTCTATTCCAGACCTGTTGGTCCAAAATCTCTCCTGGAGATGGTGACAGCCACCAAGGACGCTCCTGGCTGCCCAGAAATTCAGAGTTCAGAGGGAAAATAGAGACTGGTGTTAATTACAGGACCAGTCAGGGTAAGTCACGGTAGCTTGTTTGCTGATGGCAGGTTGGTAGCCAGACAGGGAAACAAGAAGGACGGATATGAAATTAAGTGGGACCTCCGTTTTATTTGACATCTGTTTACATTGTCCCCTTGTGTTGATTTGAACCGATACTCCTGAGCATCTGTTATTTCATGTAATGGGAAACAAATTGTCTTTAAATGCACAGATACTACCTGCACCTAGGCTTAGGGGTGTCAGAACTTGTTCAAGTGAATTGTCTCCATGACCTTTTTTAATGTGTTCTTTCAACACAGTAAAAAAGTCTCCCCTTGCTAAGTATCATATATTTTGTTTGTATGCTAATCTCATCACTAGAATAGGTATCACACTGAAAGACAGAAAAAGTACTAATGCTGAAATGATGAAGGGATTTGTATCTGACTTTTCAGTGCTTTGCCAGTTGTATAGACATTTAACACCGTGCAGAGTGAACGTACGGATCTTACCAAGCCGGGATGGCAGCCACTCACTCCCCTTTAAAAAAGTGTAAATGTCTTTACAGGGTACCAGTTTGGAGAAGGAAGCTCTGTAGGATTTTTTTAATTTTTTTTTTTTTCCTGGAGAAACCATTACTAATGACCCAGATGATCTGGAATCAGACCTGCAAAGCTGAGCATGTCAGCAGAAACTTAAGACATTAACACTTCCCTTTCTGGCTAGACCTCAACTTTTGTATTTTGCATGAATAACAGTATTACTTGACTTGTGGAGTATAGATATACCACAAATTGCTACATTACATCAGTCAACAGTTTGTTTATGACACTCTATCCTGTATCTGCTTCTCCCCAGCCTACGTAACTTCACCAAATGGACTAACAACGGCCAAAAATCTTTGCCGATGTTTGTATTTCCAAACTCAACTGAAACGAGCTATGGGTCTGACCTGATCGTTCTGAAAATACTTTGATTGTGTCAAAAGTTGGTGTAAATCCCCTTATATTCCTTCTTTAAAAGGGCAACCGTTTACTTCCACTTTGCAAAAGGCCGCAGAGGGCCCAAGGCAGGAGCTGGGGGTCTTCCAAGGCACACCTTCCAAAACCAATTACCTGTCCTCACCGGCTACCCACTTACCATCACGGTGCCCACGGCGTTACTCGAACGAGTTAAAATACCTGCACGCAATAAGGCTACCAGTTCCTAACACACGCTTCCCACTGCCTTACTGGCTTTTGGGGAGCTGAGACCCTCAGCTGGGGCGCGCAGCTCTTCTTAGAGCAGCCGAGGACACAAACCTTCCGTGCCCACCCTCACCGTCTTCTCCCCGGCAGGACCCCAGTGGGTTCCTCCAGAGCGGCCAGGGCTGATCACCGGCCAGCCGGGGACCAGCGTTCCCGCTTACCTAGTGACTCATGCTTGATTAACTGCAAACCTTTACAGACCCGAGCTAGAAAAAGGGGTTTCATTCTCAAATACATCCCTGTGGAGGCACGGTAAGCTAGCTGTCATGACACATAGGCATTTCCACCATCACTCACTTGCACAAGTGACTATTTCACACAGGAAGATGAGACATGATACAGAGAGTACAGTTAATTTTCACAGGATTAATATTTAACAGAGAACAGTATTAGTTTGACTAACTTGTAGCTCAAATATTTCAAATCTTAAATGGCTTGGTAAAAACCTGCCAGCTGAAAGAGACGCTCCTAGCCACACAGCAGTTAACTGGAAAGCCCTACAGCTGTTCAGAATTTTAGCAGAAACCGGACTATTTCTTAAATTCAGCAGAGCCATATCAAATGGCAACAAGCATTCTGTCTCAAAGCTGCTCCGTGGTGCTGAGATAACACCCAGTCTTGCAGACTCTCAGCTGGCTAGAATGAAAAATTGTGACTGAATTTGCCATACACTGAGATTTGCCAGTAATAAATTGCAGCAACGAAGCCAGCATTTGTGAAATTGTAAACAGAAAAGATGATGCAGTTTTTACACGCGCTCAGACTCAAAAGTAATGTTACGCGTTTAAGAGACCCTACCCTGCTGAAGGATCAGGCCCGTGCCATAAAAAGGAAAAAATAAATGCAAGTTTGGTTCGTATGGTGAATTTTTAAACGCTTGTTACTTCACAATGCATTAGGTTGGCCGACAGACAATTTTAAATAGTCCTCGATTTTTAATATTAAAATTTGACAGAGCTCACAGTTCTAAATTAGTCTGATAAGCAACTTGATCTGTGCTAATTGGTTTTCAATGGTTCGACGAGGCCTTCTTAGACTCCGGACTCACGTCATTATGTCATCTAATTTAATACGAAGTTCTGAGAACTGTGCGTTGGCAGCAGCCCTGGCTATAAATCAAAGCTTCCTACTCAGAGAGAGCAGGGTTATGACATCATACCGAGGCACTGGGTGAAAGACAATGGTCCTTCTGTGTGGGTCTGAATCTGGGAGAAATATTTCAGCCAGTTCTGCAAGCCCACGTTTAAATGAAAGGCCTTTCTAGCAGGTAAAAAGTTAATATATCAAACCCTGAAGAAAAATAATAAATCATGCGCATTCAGTAAAGGGAGTCAGAAAGTGCTTAAATATAAATTACATGTATTTTTTGACAATTCTAACAAGTCTGTTTGCTTTTACACTTTAGCAATCCAGATGGGTTTTTAAACTTTTTTTTGGGGGGTGCTATTAAAATATGTGAACTGAGAAAATATAATCATATAAATTAAACAGATGTTTATCCTGATTAACATTAAACTAACAAATTCCCATTTCCACGTAGTATTATCAATGCAGACATTTATGGCACTATAATATATTTATTTTACCCTTAAGTTTGATTGAACCTATCAAACAAAATAGCCACCTTTCATGGCGCAGACTATGATGTAGTTCCCTGGCACCGGCACGCAGATTTTGGTAAGCGTATGAAAATCAAAACACTACTTTTTTCATCATGTGCACACACACATTTCTTCAACTTCTGGACTAAACATCTCCTAATTGGCAAGACTTCGGGATGAGACTTTCAAAGAGGGTTGAGGAGTTAGGTGGCTAAATCTCCATTACTGAGCTGAGCTCCGAAATGCCGTTTGTGCCTTCGAAATCCTCGCCCGTCAGTCAGTTTTGAGCCAGGCAGCACACCCTCTGCACCGCAAAGCAGACCTTCCTTCAGAAGACGCTGGCGCAGGTCATCCCAACTGCTGCCGCCGCTCTGCCGCCGGCTGACCGGAGACACGGTGAGGGATGCGGACGCACCTCCACGTACGGCTTAGCCACTCCGGATTCACGCAAAGACAAAATCCTGGCCGCCGCGGCAGCGTCGTCTGCATCCAGCAGGCTTGAGCGGAGCGAGGAGCTCATGGAGTCACGTCTGGTGTTGGGGAGAGGCAACGGGCCGGCTGCCCTCAGAAATTATAATCCCCCTGTTTTGTAACACCAGGGCAGCAGTGGCTGAGCAAAACTTTCTGAAACGTCCTGCCAACGTATCTGCAGCAGTGGCAATCTCAGTGACAAGGGACAGGCGCTCAAACCCAGGGATCTTGTGAGACAGTCACTACAGGGGTCTTTGCAGATGCCGTCCGTGAACGGGGTATTTTTCCCTAGGCACCAACTCAAGCAAAACATTTTGTAAAGGTCAAGCTACTATCAAGCCTTTGCTTTTTAGTTAATAAAACCAGAGCACGGTGACTCAGAAACAAAGGGAGCCTCACGCGATCAAGAAGCTGTAGGCAGCACACGTGTGACTGCAGCTTTTATCTACTCAAGCATCTGAACTCACTCACGCTCTCTTGCTAGTACAGTCCTACTGGTACCGCTCATCGGAAGGGCTACCTCTAACACATGCCTGCCTGCTCTCTTTGGGTTTATGTGTATATATTTTTATGGGATCAGATGCATATGTACAGTTTTATACAAGAATAGCCTCCAGGTAGATGGAACCCTTGCGCATACATCTCAGCCTGTAATCTCGGACAGTGCCATTATCTGATTAGAAAGTGCTTTCCAGCTAACTAATTTACTAAATGCTTTTCAACAGCTGTTAAACTATTAGGTTATTCAATGCATATTTATGAGACAGAAGATTATATATGGCAGCTTGGTGCATACACTGTTAAAACGGGTGGGGAGGAGTGCGAGGTAGGTGGAACGCATTTGGGTTGTGTTCGTACAGAAGATAAGCATTAGCTTTCTTTCAAAAGAAAAAGGGAAGATTCTTAAAAGGCACAATTCATTTTCCATCGTAACACCTTATTAAATCCTACAAAGTTGAAAAGGACAAATCAAGTCCTGCGGTATGCCCGCTCGGGCTGCTCTACTGCTGCTCCCACGGCACGGCACCCAGCTCCACCGCTTGCCTTGAGCTGGAGGTTTAATAACTGCGCCCAACGCCCGGGCTGCACCGGCCAAGGCTTTCTATGTCATTTCTGTCAGACACCATAAAATTCACTGGGCTGAGGGTCTGTTCTGACGATGCGGCATAACACGACACCGTCAGCGCCGACCTCACTCCTGCTCTCTCGACGAGCGGAGGAGAATAGGAAAGCGGGGGCTGCGGGCAGAGGTCCCGCAAGGCAGCAGCGTGGGGGGCAGCCCCACGCTCCTCATCCCTGGCGGTCCCGTGGGGATGGGCTGGCAGGAGGGCATCCTCACTGCGCCAGTCCTACCCCCGGATCTGCCCCCTCCAGAGAGGGCTTTGGAGCCGGCCGACCTTGGCCATCTCGGCTCTGACGTAGTTTTCGTCTTTAGAGATGGATGCCGTCCCTCCCCCAGCCAGCAAAACACATCCTCACCCGTGCGTTCCACCTCCAGCAGCCACCGCCGCATCCCCTTTAGGATCAATCACTGGGCTAGATTAATTATGGTGATCAGCCACTTGAGGAGAACAAAAATAAGCATCTGCTGTAATCCAGCCCATGTAATTCTAAACCCCGTTCTCCCTCATGCAAGTTCTACCTTTTGGCTTTTAAGCTAATTGGAAGATCCTAACGCCCCACGCTTGCTAACATATGCATGTGAAATCACTGGCAAGTAAGGAAAGGAGTCCTCAAAATGCTCATGCAGAGGGGTTCAGCGACCAAAACCACAGGCTGGGTTTTGTCGTCTGAAGGGGAATATTCGAAAAGGGAGGTACGGCCAAAAGACAACTTTACGCGCTGGAAGTTAACGATTATGGGTGATCATTGCTGCCGTGACGGAGCCTGCTGGTCAGACACAGTCAGGGGCTTCTATATAGCACTTGTCCACTCCTGCCTGTCGCAGGGACATCCCACACGTAATGTTCCTTCTCGGCCTTCCAGATGAGGACGGAGCACCGCACAGTGAGGCAGTTTTGCCTCTAAAGATCAAGACGACTGCATCCGCAGGTCGGATGCGGCTGGCCAGGTTCCGGCCGACAGCCGAGACGGGATGTCACCTGGATGAAGCATGGGCAGCTCTAGTGGGGACCCAGCAACTGGGAGCAAAAGCACCCGAGGGCGTAACGCCGATGAGCGCAATGTGCGGCTCCCCCGCAGACCTCACGTGGATGCTGGAAGGGAGCGGAGGGGCTGATGCGCCCGGCGATGATGAATTTTGTGATCCCCTTAAATGGAAACAGGGCTCTGACAAAATCTCGCCTGCTTTTTGTTACTCCGTTAAATGGCAAAAGTTAACAACCAGCCACCTAGCAGCCAAAATTATATAAACTGTGACAGCGCATAGTGTAAAAATGAGCAATCGCGATCCGTATTTTCACCTAAAATAAAAAAAAAATACCTTGGGGCCAACCTTCCCCCCTCCCCATCCCTGCTGTTGCCCTGCCCTGATCTGCGCAGGCTTTTTGGCAGCCCGGCTGCTCCCTGGGCTGGATGGAAACACTTCCAGCAGGTCCGAGGCTTCAGGCTTGGCTCAGCCAGGCTCGGTCCCCTCGCACACGGCCCCGGGAACGTGGCACTGACCTAAGGCATTCCTACTGACCCCCATGCCCCCTCCTCCGGCTCCCCAGGCCGGCCGCAAGGCTCCGCCGAGGCACTGCCCACCGTGGCACGGCCGCGGTCGCGTTGCACGGTTAGGATCCTCTCACAACCCGGGCACTGAATTTGGCCCCGCTTCCCCCAACCGCCCCCAAATTACCACCGTTTTGCAGGCGTGGCTAGGCTATATAGTTTTTGCCAGCCTCGAGCGTGAAAATTCAACAAACGCTCGAGAGGTGATCGGCAGAAGCCGTGCTCTGCGTCACGTCGGAGCGGCAACGCTTTGCATCCTCATTTTATTGCTTTCTGCTAAGGCGGCCGGTGTCGTCTTTTCACTTAGAAAGTGAGCTGTGGGCGGAGGAGCCGAGGTGAAACAGAGGCACGGCTGCTCAACGCAATCACTAGAAAACTGCTGATTGTACTCATCTGTAGGGCGGGCAGGAGATAATTTTAGAGCAGAGGCAGGAAGTTAGGAGGATGCTGAAAGCAACGCGCGCAGTGGGCACCGCTCGCCCTTTTCAGCAGCGCGCCAAGAGCTTCACTTTCACGCCGCTGGGCTGAAAACAACAATACCGAGGCACGTCTAGTCACCGCAGGCACGCTCTCAGCACAGCTCCGTACCCGCAGATTCGAAGGGCCTCCGTCCCCGGCAAGTCACTTGCCTACGCGGCCAGGTTTTCAGAGGAGCTCGGCACCCCGGCGGCTTGCGCGGGTGCCTGCAGGGGGGCAAAGAGACTGCAGAAAAGCTGGCTCTGCGAGCGAAGGCTGCGCGCTTGGAAATCCGGCCCTGCGGGTGGTGAAACGCGTCTCAAAAGAAAAGCTGCCCGGCATATCGACACCATTTTAATAAATACTAGAAGTAGTGAAACGATTTTTTAATAATGCTTTGACAATTAAGGAGCCTGACAGAAACAGAAACCGGAAATACTTCATCATCAACTCTTTGCAAAAGCGTATTTTTCATTCCAGTAAAAGAAACACATCAACTTTCCTTTTTCCATCTTATTAAATATTTCCTAGACAAACGAGCCTGGTTTTGCTTAGTCAAATATCACTACTTGTCTAAATAAAGTTCAAAGAAAAACTTTTCTATGTTCACCATTCTTGATATCAATATTCATTAGATAACAGAAATCATAGAGAGCATTCGCTCCTATCTGCGAAAAATAAGTTCTTGAACACGTTTCCTCTATTTTGATGTACCTACATAAAAGAAATCTGAATAAACAGAGATCTAACCCTTATCATTCAGTGAGTTGTTTAAAGTCTTCTGAGCTGGAGAACTCCTTCAGCTTTCTTAGCAGATGAAAGCACAGGATTTGGAACCACAGCATACATGTCTGGTTGCTTGTGTGCTTCTTCAGCCTCTCCAGATTAGTTTACACCTCAAATGCTACCGCTTACACCTAGTGATTTCAGAAGACTATTCCTCCTGTTTGAAATGCATATTTGGGCCAATGGTATAATAAATTCATCGAAGCAAAATGATACGTGGTCATAAACAGAAACGAAAACCAAGCGTTTTTCTAGAGGGTAGGGTTCACAAATGCGGGGTTCACCAGTGTTTTCCGAAATGTTCTGCTGCACATAACGGAGCCGCAGAGCGTGCCTGCACAGAGCTACGGCAGTGGAGGGACTTTAAAAGCCGAATATCCAAGCACCTGCTGATTGTGCTGTGCTCAGACTGCTGACCGCAGCGTCCGGTCCTGCGCCTTCCTCCTCACATTCTGATGGGATGTGGCAATGCAAAATGTATTAGTACTCACCATATGAGCTGCGGGAATTCACCTGTGCCAGAATGGTATGGAAACTACTTATATTTCTGCGCCAGGCATGTCTGGGGAGGAGTCTCAAGAGCTTACAGACTGCAGGCTCCGGGAAAAAACTGATATGCAATTGCTCAGCGATGCGTAATATTGAAGCAATACTAAAAAAAAATGACATTACAGTCATTTCTGTACAATATAGGCTAATACAGGATTCGGGGATTGCTCAAATTCAGCAGAACAGTAAATCAAAATTTCAATTAAAAGTGGATTATGAGTACTTAGGTTTATGGTCTGTCCCAAGCCAAAGACTTAAGCAAGCCCATTTTCCAGACCTTGGCTCTCATTTGTGAAGCCTCTACTTTTTGTTTTGTTTTGTTATTTCAACTTTTCATTTACAGAGCAGTAAGATTTTAATTTTTACAGCATTTTTTTTTCTTTCTGAGGCAGGAACTCATCTTCACCAAGTAAGTCCCTGCTCTGCAAAACACTTGAGCTAACACAGAGGAAAAGTACAATCCTGCCATATCTCCGCAGCACGGGAAAAGCCTTACGGCGGCGAAACCGTAACACTCTGCTGGAGAGGGCAGCTTGTGCTGGCTGCATGTCACAGAGCTGTACTCCATGGAGATGCTATAGGACCATCCACGGGAGGTGGGATGAGTGAGGCCACGTGTCCCTGGATCCACTGGCTGTTTTCCCCTAGGGAATGAGGAGAAACAGGAGCTACAGGAAAAAAAAAAACCTATTGCTCTGTGGTCTGGGTGGGAACCGCAGAGCAAGCCCATGGCTCTCCCACTGGCTGCACCGTCTGCACGTGCGCACACCCACCCCACGAGCATGGCCAGTGGGATCACACAATATTTAGGCTTTAATCCGTATACAGTATTTTGCTTTGGCACAGTCCAGTTGGGCTGTAAAATTTATGTCTAATGTGTGTTATGCAGCTTTTAAAAGATCCCTCACGCAGAAATACCTGCAAAATTATGGTAGGCACTGAAATGTTAGCATTTTGACTAGTCCTAAAGCACAGCAGGAGAAGAAGCTTACAGGATACCATCTGATTTGTGTAAAACCACATCTTACACTCTGACATTTGCTTGTCAAAAACCTACACCTTCTATGTTCAGGAGATTTGTTTAAACAAGAGACAAAGTGCTACCTGGACCAAAATACTGCTTATCTCCTTCACATTTTTTTACGCTGATCACACAGTTGTTGTTGACTCAATTTTTTTTTTTGTCATGAGCTAAACTTTGGTTTTCTGCCATGTCTTGAAACATTAAAAGAATGTTGTGACTGAAATCAAATAAAGTAGAACATCCTAAAATGACTCCTAGAAATACAGCAGCGTAAACGACTGATTCAGTCTTTGTGCATGGTTTCTGAATACATAGTCAAGGTGATCGTATATCTTTGAAAGGCACGATGGAAACAGCCACCAGCAACGTAAGGGCAAAACCTTACAGCTAAAACACAGGCATAATAAAAACATACTATCCTATTAATTCTGATGATTGCAGAAGCACATTCACTCTTACCACTGTTATGAGAGTTTGCAAAGAACGCAAGATGTTTTTCAATTACCTATATGCACATACACATATATATTAAGAGAACGTGAGTGGGGAACCAAACAGGAATGGGGGGAAGGCATATTTACTATGAATACCTGCTTCCCTTTACCCTACTCTGGTATTACATTTTTTCTTTCAGGTTTCCCTACATTGAAACGAAAAGATTTCACATGAATTTAAATCAGTACAGCAGACTAAACAAGATTCCCAATGTTTTCAACAATTACCATAATTAAAGATGTCTTTGCAGAATAAAGCCTAGGCTGGTTCTCTGTTGCCTGTCACTAGGTAAATATTCCCATCTCTTCACATCAAATGAAACATCAAATGTTTCAACCTCAGAACGGTGGTAGCATAAACCAACTTTGCAGCAGTGAATACTATTCCCATGGTTTAGAATAAAATGGTAAAAAATGGCCTATGTAAAGGCTGGAGAGAAAAGATGCTGCTTAATAAACAGCAGTTAACAACAGGCATGTATTTGAAATACTTATGAGGGTAACTTGGGTGGTGAGGCAATACCTGTTGGCCTCTACAACAGAGTTTTGTTGCTGAAAAGTGTTGTGCAAGAGAATAATAACTCTTTTTCTTTCCAATTAAAGAGTTGAACAGTCTTTAAATATACATAGACGTAGCCACTACGGATGAAGTTTGCATAAGTAGGCTGATTCAGTGAAGCATAGCTACGCAGCACATACGCAATAAGCCGTCAGTTGCCCATGTCAGGTTTCCTGTACTTTTACTTTAAATTAAAGTCCTGATAGAAGTCTGGAGTGCATGCAAGCTAACTGGGTGAAATTCCAAATGTGTATTTTATGGGATTTCACCTGCAAAAAGTTGGCAGGTCTCTTCAAGTCATGTGACATGACTCAAGTATTGCTTTGTGGGAATTTCCCTCAGAAGGACTATATTCACTTGGAAGGTCTATGAAAAAGCATTAACCTAATCATTTTTCTAATTCCTCTTCCTTCCAAAACAACAACAAGAAAACAACCACCCTTTTTTCCTACTTTCCCCAAAAAAGTGTTCTCCGAAAAAGAGCCATTTCAAATAAAAATAAAAAAAAAATCTAAATTTACTTGCTATTAAAATCTTCAAACAAGCCTGCTTGGAATTCATCTAGCATGAGTGACTTTATTGTCACTTCACAGCCACCAAAATAAGCTTCCAAAAAAGCTGGAACACGTGTTTGTGAACATTTCCTATACATGAAGCATTTTTTATGGAGCACTCTGCTCTCCGTCCACATTGTGCTTTTCATCGCTACCCAAGAGCAGCATCAGCCTGGAGTGCTATTTTCACCCCGTGCAAGACGGCAAGGTGCAGGATGACTGGAATGAGAATCCCCACACCACCTCCAGCTCAGAGCCCAGCACGCTTGCAATGCTGTGGTGCAAATTCAGAAGTACTATTCAAATGCAATGTACCCTCTGGGGCCGCAAAATCAGACTGAGGGTTGACAGCAACTTAGCAGAGAGCTCAGAGCGTTCACAATTTGTGGCTACACGTGAGTTTGTCCTCCCAAAGGCAGAAAAAATCCTTGTTCCGACAAGTCTCTGCCACCAGTATAAAAGAAAATAACTGGCAGAGAAAATCTCTTGTGTGGGCAGCACAAAGGCAGCTCTTATGGTTTGATTCTCACTCTCATTTTATAGCGCCAGGTATACCTCCAAATTACTCAGGTTACTAAAGAATTATCAGAGCCATGTATCTTTCTAAGTAATCATCATTATCTCTCATTTTTACTAGCAGAGATAAGGAATATATTTTGTTACCATTAGCAGGAAGATAGGTGAAAAGCTGGTACTGGCTTCTCTTTCTCTTGCCGTTGCAGACATAGAAGTTGACCTGAACAGGGCTGGTAATTCTCTGATTGCGGAAAGGTGGTATCTCAACCACCAACGAATTCTGCAAAAGCAACAAATCAGAAAGTCAAGGCATGACAAAGGCAGTCGAGCTGTACAATGGCATTCACATGTTAACCCCGAGAAGGAGGCACCTGGGCTCACAAGGAGGAACACGTTCTCTGCAGGGGAACTGGTGGGCTTTGTGGGCAGGGATGGCCTCTGGCCACCCCCAGTGTCCGTGCCAAGGACTCCAGAAGTAGGGAAATAAGATAAGGCTCAGGTCTTTACACAATCACTAGCCTTCACCTCTTCCCTTTGGACAGCAAATACGATACCACAAGGCTCTATCCCTCCTGCCTCTGACAACAATCTCGGGACCACAATCAAATCGTGGTCTCTAACTCAGCAGGAGAAAGCACAACCGCTTGGCTGGCAGGTCATCCCCAGTATATCTCACCCTAACACAACTTCCTTTGAAAGGAGAATTAGGACAGGCATATGATTATTCAAATACTTCCATTTTCCACAGTGAAATGGTTTTTACTCAGGAGGGTTTAAGCATGCTAATTTCTGTGGATGGGAGATGTTGCAAGAACATCTAGTGCTACAGGAAGAAGGGCTGGAGAGCATGTAGATGATCTTCCACTGTCAGAAACCAAATGCTCCAGCACGGGGCTAAGGAACGACTTAGCTGCTAGGGCATCAGCTTACACAAACGCACAGTGAAATCTGCTATGACCATCAAAACCTCCCTTGGCACTTTTTGGAAGCATAAAAGGGAACGCTCGTCTTAGCATTTGGCCTGCATTCAGCTGAGGTCTTTAAATTGTTTGCCTGCATGTCTCCAGCAGGTTTGCAGCTAACAAACTGTTGCATATTCCTGCAGAGGTGGAATAGTGGCCATATTTCCCGCCTATAGTCATGGCTGAGGGAGCCACGCTTCTCCGACCCTGGGGCTGATCTCCTGTGAGGGGACTCACATTTCTTCTGCTGAAGGTAGACGAAAGCCAAGGAAAATGATCAGAAATTGCTTTGGGAGCAGAGGGAAGAACTGACCCGGCAAGACAGAAGATGAGCAGACAGGGCTGGCCCATCCTGGACAATGAAAAAATATTTTCCAAATGGTCTCTCCTACTTTCGGGATAGCTTCCAACGAAGGCTTTTTACCCCATGCTCCCATTAAAGGAAGATTTCCAGGAGGGGAGGCCTTAAGTACTTGTTCTGTTTCAGTGGGGAGACACGGTGCCAAAGCCTTGGAAATCCCTCTTTAGTAACAGTGCTGGAGAAGGCAATATATATTTTTCATCTTGATGTTAAAATATTTAAGGCAGACTTACTGGCTTGCACATTTCTTTGTCGGTTTTGGCTTCCATTTCCCACACATGGTGACCATCTAAAAGACAAAAGAAAAAGACATCTAGTTCCGTCCTTTTTTCCTCTCCCAAGCCTACAAAAGAATGACTTTTGCAAAAAAATCTCTTTGAAGGGGCACTGCATATATGAAAACCAGCTCTCAAAACACGTTGCCCAAGCGTTGCCCAACCAAGGAGGCCATGCGGGTAACCCGTGACGGGGTCCACTTAGCTTTTTTGAAGGGGGAACCACAATCAGAGCGCATGATACTGCGATGGGGGAAAGCCACCGGGAGTTTATTCTGCCACTAGCTTGGACCAAATATGCAACTGTTCTACACCTTAGCTTCCCAAACTTTCAGACAAAAATACTGCTACCTGTGAGGCTTTTTGATCACTACCTATGCAGTAAGTCATATTCAACATTAATATTAAACAAAACAAACCAAGCAGTATTAAGGAAGCTCCTCAGCCATGCAGTATTTCATTTTAGTATACTCCTAGTCTGGCTTGTCATAATTCTGCTGCTTGGATCAAAAGGCAAGGCCATGGGCTGGGAAACACAGCTTTTGACTCCATTTTAAAGTTGGTTTAGCTCAGCTACAGTGGTCCTACCTACAGTTTTCTGGAGCTGCTTCTAGTGGTGTGTTGGTTCCTCCTAATTTACTGTATTTCTGTTTTCAAGCAAACATAGATTTAAGCCACAGCTATCACTTTTTCTGGGGACCCGTCTTTTGGAAGAAATTGGTTTTGTCAGGTCATTTTTCCTGCGCCTCACTGATACAGAAGTCACTGGTCAACAACAGGGTTTTTTTTTTTTTTTTCTTCCTTGTGGCTTCAAAACTCAACAGCAAAGATATTAGAAAAATAATACAAAACGTAAGGTTTCCATTCTGCAGGCCTAGAAAAACACAAATGTGTACGGAAGGCCACAAGCAGACTGCTGTCTAAGTTGGGCAGCGGGGACACATGCAGCTTCATGAGTCCCACCATTGTCAGATGTCACCAGAATGAAAGGGAAAATGAGACTTTATGTCATCTCTTTTGTATATTTATTGCAGCATCGGGACATGCAAATGCAAATATTAGTTATTTTGAACTTCATCACATAGACGTGGGCCTGCCTTAGAAAAACAGCTCTCGGCAAGGTAAAAGAGTGAATGCACTTTTTCTTCTCTCTTCGCTTTCATGGCCAGGATGGAGGTGACGCATTTAGAACAGCCTGATTTATTACAAATGTCTGTAAATAATATTTTTGTGTACAGCTGTCCTACTGTGAAAGGAATGCTGCTGAGGGACTAGCCCCGGCGATTGTTTTAACGTCCAAAACCCCTTTCTTTTTAACGTATGGAAAGAAGTGCAACGTGAAAGCTGCAGCATAAATAGCAGAGTAGATTTGGCAGGTCTTTCTGTAGGAAACAATTAGCAGATCTACCCTTAGTTTCTTCCTACATTTTAAATTGTGATGCTGGAAAAGGAATCCCTTCAATTGGTACTGCCACGTTTGGCTGGGGGGAGAGAAGGAGCAGCCAGACCGTGCTCGAGTCTCCTTAACGATGCCTTTTGAGAGCGCCAGAATTGAAGCAGACTTCTCGGGAGGACTGGCGATCACTTCACAATTTATCCAACAGATGCTTCCCCCGAGCTGTCAGTAGAAAAAACCTGACCAAAATTCAGCAAGCCAGGACACATCCCTCGTCTGGGAGCAGCCTCCTTTATCTCCCACCCCCTCCCCACAGAGCCCCCGTAGCCTTTCGTGTCCCCCCCAATTAACTCAATCAGTTGTAAAAGTAACACAACACTGACATTATCACACGTTTTGCAAAGTCTAGGAACTTCTGCTTTGTACGGGGTTTGTTGGCGTTTTGTTTTTTTTTAAATCTACAGACATCCAGACTAGTAGTTAACATGTGTTCAATTTGCCTTTGTAAATGGATTACCAGAAGTTCAGGTTTTTTGCTATGTTTAATTTCTGCTTTGCAAGACGAATGATCTGATTCAGGTTTCTGTTTTTTATTTCCTGCCGATACTTCAGTAAAATTCAAAACGACTCCATCTCTAGCTAATCTTTCAATTACTTCACGCGGCACTGCCTTTATGCGCTTTTGAAATTTTTATGATGACAAAGAGAGTTTGTTCAGAAATATTTTAAATGCTGTAATCTAAACTATTAGGAAAATAAAAATCCAGAGCCATGGCTCGTCTTTGGAAGCTAATAAGAACAATACGGGTTTCGCTCCAAGAAATTCCCTTGAGACTGTCCAGACCATCGCTGCTCAGCGACTGAGGGGAAAGGGAAGAGAGGGAAAAAGTAGGGAATAGACAACTCATTAACAGCTAGTGACATTTCGTTTAACAAAAACACAGGGAGGAAAAGTTGTTATGAAGCAAGAGACTGAAAAAAAAAAAAAAAAAAAAAAAAAGACAATTCCTCATATTACGTCTGGTGAACCAAGAGGGAAATCTCAACGCCCACGGACTGGGACCAGCTCCAGGAGGGAAACCTTAGACCACTACGTCAACCTCTTACAGTAAACATGTTTTGCAGGTTTACACAGTTCAGCTGAAATTAAAAAAAAAAAAAAAAAAAGAGAGAGAGAGAGAAAGAGAGAGAGGGAAAGGAATAATGTCTGCGGAACAGTTTGTGGGAGCCCGAAGCATCAAGACAATCTGCCTACGCCGGAGAAAACGGTTTTGCCCCCAGTGCCCGTACGCCGGGGACCTTGGCGAGCAGGCGGGATGCCGCCTCCCGTCAGCGTGCGCTGGAGGAGCGAGGGCTGCTCGACCACAAAAGTTTCCATTGTACGCCTGCCACATCTGCAGCAGCCCGCCTGGTTCGGGGCCCGAGGCAACTCCCTCCTGGCCGCCGGCCAACCAAAGTACACCAGAGCAATTTATACCTTTCCAAAATGCAAATAATTCAAATTACAGACATAACACAAAGCTGAAGCAGACACATTTCAGGCATTCCCGTTAAAGTTTACTCTCTGGAATTACCGTACCCAAATGGGCAGTTGTTATACGGGGAGGGGGGGAGACGGAGGCAGCAGAGGAAGGAGAGGAGGAGGCAGGGAGGAAAAGGGAGAAAAAGGCTTTTCCAAAGGTCTTATTTCATTCCCTTTCATTTCGCTATTTACTTTTACCAAGTAATAAGAAGCGTCTTCTCCAAACCAAATGCCTGGCTTTGTTTTGGCGTTTTTAAGATTTATAGCGCAATATTTCGAACAGAAAGACATCTCTTTATATAGCTAAAAAGTTGTGTCAAGGTATTATATTGGGTTTGTTTTATTTTGTGTTTGGTTGGGTTTTTTTTTTTAACAAAAGGGAAATAAAAACAAAACATCCGCGCACGGAACCGCAGGCAAAAGCCCTGGCGGAGCGCCCCGCTGCCCCGGTGCCAGCAGCAGCAGTTGACCCGTCAAAGCCAAGGCTTCACCTGGGGACCCGTGCCAAGGGCTGGAAGAAGGACCCTCGAATCCCTCCTCCTCCTCCTCCTCCTCCTCCGAAGAGGCAACGCGGGAGCCCGGCAGTGCCGGGGGAGCGAGAAACCCCCCGTTTGGCGCAGGCTCCCCGACTGCGCCCGGGCTCGGCGCTTGCACTGACAGGTGGCCATCAGCGCCGTCGCCAGCTGAAGACACCGGGTTTTGTCAGGAAGCCTGACATTTACAGACCGGTCGCTGTTATTTATAACCACCCCTGCTTCGGGTGGACTTCGACACCAGCCGCTTCAGCCTATTTTTTTTTGTTTGTTTGTTTTGTTTTGTTTCGGCACTGTGACACTCGGAGCACCTGGGATTGCTAATGATGAAAATACTGCGAACCTACCAGGGTGATGCGGGGTGGATTTTCAGCTTTGCAAAGCATAAACACCCTGTTTTAACAGGCGGCGGCTGAAGGGTGAATGGGCCTTTGTAGTGTGCTCTTATCAGCCGCTCGCTCCAGCGTTAAAGGAAACTGCGCACAAGTCCAGAAGTAAAAATACTCTAATTCATCAGGGAATTCCCTGCAGTATGAGTCACTGAACGGCTTCCCCACCACACCCAGCTACAAGATTTCCACATAAAAAGGCACTGTAGAGGCCTGTTTTAACACAGAAGCAGCGCTAAAAAGTAGCTGTGTAAATCTAGCAGCATTACTTATTCACACATAAAGCCTAGCAGACCACGACATATGGATTTTCTTCGTAGAAGAGTAACACAAAGAGCTGTGAAGACTTTCCAAAGAAATTTTTCTACCGTCTTCCCCACCTTGCTGCCCATCAGGACAGATCCCCCAGGGTTTCCAGGGCTGGGTTTACCTTCGTACCCCAGGGAACTGCAAGTGTAGTGCCAGGGGTTTGCAAGCTCACAACAGTCAAACCACCAGGGCAACTTTCATTACAGACCGATGGATGGCAGAAAGGGGAAAGAATATACAGTACCAAAAAAACCCCAAGCCTGGAAACTCAGGAGGGTATAACATCTGGCAACCACTTAAACCTTGCCTCTATGAAACGGGCATAATGGGAGCGTTCAGATATATTTAAGTGATTTCACTTTACTACACGAGGTTAAAACAGTCTATATTCTTTAGTAGTCCTGTGTTCACATGAGATACGAGAAGAATAGACGTTATCTAGGATTTCACTGCCTGTACACGGTGTACATTTTACACTCTTCCAGCCTGCAGCTCAACAGAGTTTGACTGCACTGGCTGGGCTGTAAATCTCTATTTACATTCATATATTGCGAGTAAGATGGTGAGACTAGCTCTACCCTCTCAAAGGAATCCACTACTTGATTAATGTATTGTGGGATTA
Source organism: Aquila spilogaster (assembly GCA_024606505.1). Lineage (NCBI taxonomy): Eukaryota > Metazoa > Chordata > Aves > Accipitriformes > Accipitridae > Aquila > Aquila spilogaster. The sequence continues at coordinate 31,142 of JANHGO010007849.1, read as the reverse complement.
CCCTAAACAATAATGCCTATATTACATCCCAGATTACTTTAACATGTCGACAACAGGCAGTGCACAGATGCAATGAAGAATGATTATACAGCATAATTTTGAGGTGCTCTGCAAAGGTCGTCTACCTTCCTATTCAGCCCTGTTTTTGCATATTCAAATCCCTTAGGAGTGAAGGATTTGCAAGTTTTCAATTTGCACCCCAACCCCTTTTCCCTGGGAAGTACACTCACGGTGCTGAGACGACTGATCTGTGAACACGTCCGGAAGGAAAGGATGGGTTTCCAGCCAGAGAAGAGGATGAAGACTGAGGCAAAGTCTTGTCATTCAGACTTAAAGAGTCACCCAGTTTTGTGCAGAGATGCTATCAGCTTCCAGGCAAAGGGCAGGCTGGGCCAGGTCTGTGCCTGGGCTGGCAACGAGGCGGCTCTGTGGCTTGGAGAGCACTCACCACGCCAGTCCTGGGCACGACCCACTGGCACTGTCTCACCTGCGCTGGATGTGCATTGGCATGGGTGTACCAGTGCCGGATTTTGCTCCGGAGGCAGCGGCCTTTCGGATCTGGGGATGCCACAAGGAGCCGGGGCACTTTTCTAGGCTGGTCTTGCAGGTGTCTTGCTGTGAACAGCATTTCCCCAGCTGGACACCAGCAAGCTCAGTAATCTGTGGATGGGTGGGAGTCTATCCTTGTGTTTGCACACCGGTGTACGTTTTAAAGACATTTACAAGAGACAGGCTCTAAGGATGAACCAACGCCAGCCGAGCAGGCTGCCATGGGACGGACGCGGAAGATGGGGCAGGAGGACAGCAAGAAAACATTCAGAAATGCAGAGGGAGCAGAGAATAACTATCCGCAATGTAAGCGGCCAGGACCTTTCTTTTGACCGCCCCGTCTGCCTCTCCAGCCACCTTGATCTCCCCTTTGCTCTTCCACTAATTTTGCTATGAGACCACACGGCTGGTCTGATTTTCACCTACTTCATTTCCCTCTTCCTTGCCAGGAAGACCCCCAGCTGTTCTTCTGCCCTCCTCACAGCCTACCGTCCTGCTACGGAGACTTCCCCCATAGCTTTGTTCCCCGTCCCTGGCACGTCTTCTGGCATGCATCAGTCCGTGCGCAGCAGGGTTCACGCATAACTGACCTACTTGTATTTCCACATCAAAGCTGCTATATTTGTTTGTGTGTCCTCATAAGCATTTTTGCAGCATAGGGATTTTGTCCATTCCTTCAGCTATACATTTCTGCAGTACTGAGCTGAGTATTACGTAGACTTAGGTGTGTCTGTCATGTATATGATGCTCTCAAGTTACTTTTCCTCTCTTTTTTACCTTAAATTAACAATAAAAAAGCCAGGCAGCCACCAGGTGATAAAATCCAGTACAAACTGTATCCTACAGTACTTTGGCATCTGTGCCAGACATGCGCTTCCTCTCTGGTTGCTCAGCTGGGCAAGCCAAAAGCTGAGGGACTCACTTTGCGTAAACAGTGAGCCGTTTTAGCTGCTTTTACCACAGTATGTCTAACAGACTTAATTATTCTGAGTTCAAGTGTCTGCTAATGAACTGTAATTTTAGTCCAGGTAATTAAAAGGAGGCACTGTGCTGACAACTGACTGATCAGGGTTCATTTTGAGCCAAAACCATTGGAATGACCTGCTAGATCCTATTTTTGGCAGAATGGAAGCTGGTTATGCAATTTGTGCTCTCTGGCACCTCCCCCTATGCAAATTACTGTTGGTCTGAGGGTTTTATTTAATAACTCAGTAATTTCAGGTCTAAGACACTCAACTTCCACATAAAGCTGGAGCTTGACATCCCTGCAAAATCTCTCTAGAGCAGGCGGGTCGAACCAAGCACACCCAGCACAGCCACCCACCAGCAGTCATGACAATACTTCACTCTGTCTTTGGTTACACTCGTGTCATCTCCTTGTCTTCACAATTTTACTCTCCTCTGGGAAACTCTAGTAGGCTAAACCTGTGACTTCGCAGCTGAAACCGAGTAAGATATTCCTGGTCCATCTTCTTCAGTCTAATCTGTCTCATATTTTCTCAGAGACTACTGGAGTAACAAACCTCACAGCCAGTTTAAACCAAGTTCCAAATTTTCCTTCCATGAACAATTCTTTTCCTCTACTTCTGTGCTTGATGCCAACACCACCACCTGTACTAGAGCTACTCCTGCTTCTTTCTCATCTTAAGATGTAAGTTTGATTCAAACGCTTTCAATTCTTCCTTCTTGATTATTTTTTTAGACACAAACTTTTCATTCTATCTATATGGCCACAACTTCTCATCTTCCAGAGACATCCCATTATGGTAACTCCTCATGACTTTTTAGCAGAGTATAAACAGTAAGCTTTTGAATGGCATTTTTATTTTTTCCATCTCATTGTCCCCCGCCATGTCCCTTTTCTTGTTTCTCTTGTCCAAGAAGGTCAGGCTCAATCTTAGAGGTCCCTCTTCCTCGCCTCTGATTATCTGCCTTGACATCAGCTTCCTTGCAACAAGGTACACCCTGAAAATGTCTTCTCTCTCTGTTCCTCTCTTAAATGTCATTGTACTCTCTTCCACATTGCTCTGGAAGGTGTCATCTTACTCCCTCAACAGACCTGAAAGGAACATGCTCCTCTTCCCTCAGGTCTCCCCACTTTTCCTGTGATGCCCACCTGAGACATGAACCAACTCTTCATGATGTCAGGGAAGCAACAGATGACGATGAGTTGTGCTTTTGCAAAAGATGTAGACGATTCCTCCAAAACCCAAGTACTTTGGAGGTATCCCTTTGTATTGGTTTATGTGGCAAGGTTTTGGTAGTGATGGGGCTGTGGAGAGGACTCACGCTGGGGCAGTTGTGGACTGACCGCAGCCCCCATTCCCCATACCCCTGCGCCACTCGGGGGGAGGAGGTAGAAGTCAGGAATGAAGGACTGAAGTTGAGCTTGGGAAGGGATGAGGGGGTAAAGGTGGTTTTTAGTTTTGCCTTTGTTTCTCACTACCCTACTCTATTTTTAACTGGCAATAAATTATTTTCCCCAAGCGGAATCTGTTTTGCCTCTGACGGTAACTGGCAAGCAAGCTCCCTGTCTTTATCTTGACCCATGAGCTTTTTCATCTTATTTTCTCCCCGCTGTCCTGTCGAGGAGGGGGAGTGAGAGAGCGGCTTGGTGGGTACCTGGCAGCCAGCCTAGGTCAGCCCACCACACTTCTTCCCTCTACTGTCTTTAGGCACTGATTGCTTCAATAGACTCTCAGCTTTCTGGTAAGGGCTGTGAATTTCTGTGTGTTTGGACAGAGGGTCCTACTGGAACAGCAACAGTAAAAACTATCTGAAATCTTGTGCTAGTTACAAAAGTTCAGAGACAAAGCCTTGACTGCACAGATACAGCTGCTTGAAGCCACTTAGTCTGGCAAAGACATGAAAGAATAAACTTCAAGCATGCAGTCACAGTTTCTATAATTAAGAATTTACAGGATTACTCAGACAAGTGACTTTTAACTAGACACCATATGGTTATTCCTTATTTCTCTGTTGTCCACAGTAAGTATCTGTGATTGATTGAACTCGTTCTTCACTGTGAGAGCAACACCCTGGATGAGGCTTCTTGCTACTGACACCATCTCATGTGTATGGCTGCTGTCCCGCTCTGTCTTTGCCATTCCCTAGACTAAACAGCCAGGAAAAACTGAAACGTGCTGACATTTCCTACAAGCTACATCACTGCTCCTGCGTGCGTGTGAAAGGGTTCCACCATCAAATGACTCCACCATTTGATGACACTATTTGCCCAAGGATATTTATTTCTGGGCAGCGGCCAGAAACCCCTTCAGCTATCAATACATCTCTAGGAAATAGGTTCAAGTGACCTTCACATGAACTCTGTGCTCCCAACTTGTAAGCCTTTGAAGTTTCCAGTTTATCTAGTTTCCAGAATTTTTAACCTCACTGCGCATGAGTCAGCGTGCAACCACTCACTGCCAATTGGAACGTGTGTCCTGAACTTGGATAAACAGACAGATAAAGACAAAATTATGTAGTATCTGTCCGTCTGACTAGAGGGGGAAAGGGAGTTTTGTCACTTGCTTATTTATTATGTGAGCTACAGTATGATTACCGGTGTGAAACTTGACCCCTTTTTGGCTAGTTGCCCCCCAAACTGTGACTGCTACTGGCAATGGAAAGAGCAATGGAAAGATCTCTGAGAATGTAAGATCTCTTACCAAATGGAGCTCTGCCAAGACTCAGGTCACCCATCTCCCCATCACATCATATCACATCATCACATCACATCACGTCAAAACAGACTCCAAACCCTGAGCTCCAAAGTGTAGCTGAGTCAAATCAAAAAGCCCACGTGCTTCCCCAACGCATCCGTTCCATCCACATGCCACTCAAATGTTTCCCCAACATATAATTTTCCAGAACTTTTAGTAAGTCCTCCTGAAGCTAAAATACTGCACTTGAGTTACCTGCCATACAACAAGGTAACTTTTGCTTACACAACATACGGGAAACAGAACTGAATTTCTCAGACTGACATACCTTAAAGCAGAAACTGATTTGATTCTAATCTTGGCCAGAGACAGTGAAATTTGAGAGGAACAAAAAAAACCTGTGAAATGCTTGAGTGGACACTTAAATTCATCCAGCTTCTTTCTTTTCCATATTGCATTTACTTTGTGCAAACACTCGGCTGACCAAGGTTGACCACATGTCTAACGGGAGGCAAACTGTAAGTTTTCCCATCTGAAATACTTACAGTAAAGCGTGATTTCCTTTGGCATATACACCAAACATAAATTTGGTGATTTCACCCAGCTATCTTTCATCTGCTCTAGTACAACTATTACCATGCCACGTCAGCACCTTCATGTTCTAAGGGCAAAACCTGTTCCAGCAGGGAAGAGGAAGAGTTTTGACAGAAAAATCCATTTAATAAAATAAAAACAACAGCAGAATGAACAGTTTGAAGCACTAACTAGATCTGAAATTGTTTGAAAATATTCAAAAAGAGACAAATCCCTGCAGGAAATGTTGCTTAGGTGCTGTTTATTTCTCTGTCTTTCAGGAACTTGAGTTTCAAAGGCTCTGGGTACAATAGCTGAGGATATTATGCAATTAGGTTACAGAGTGTGTAGGTGCTAGGATCACTGTTGATGCGGAGGCTGAGTAATTAACAACATGTTCAAAACCACTGAAGTCAGTAAGCCTGGAGTTACTCAGAGATACAGCGTTACAAATTGTGAACTCTATTAACATCCATCAAAGAGAGTGATGCATCTTCAGGGAGGGGCATTTGTCACAAGGAAGCTCAAACACGGGCCTTTGACCAGGACAAAATGGCCCTCAACATTAACAGCCCAGAATCAGAATTTCAAAGTCAGTGTTATTTGAGAAACTAATCCTGTAGTGAAGTTGGGTGTTACATTTCTGCCTTTTTGCTCTTTAAAACTCTTGCCTTGAGCTCTGGTCACTAAGCACAAAACCAAAGAAAGGACTTTGGAGCTCTAACTTAACTAGTGGAAACTCAACTGAATGATAATTAATAATAATACACCAAATATGCATTTCTTCCCATAGATCACAACTTGCTAATAATGAAGATTTCAGTCAGTTTAACCTGATCTCTTAGGTATGTCTAGACTTGGCCAAATCCATGAAGTCCAGAAATACTTGAGCTAGTTCCAGTGCCAAAACCATTCTAGCTACAGGAGCAAGGAGCAACTTTTGAGCAAGGAGTGATTTTCGGGGTAGATTAACTCTTTCAGATCTCAGTGCGAGACTCCTTCTAAATCCTGAAATATCCCGGGCAACTCTACAATGTCCTAAAGCGTACGAGGAAGACATACCCACAACTCTCCTGTGCTTTGGTGCTTGGGATATCGGCTTTGTGTCTCATCTGTGAGCTTTCACTCATCAGTTACAGGAAACATTTTGTGAGCTGAGTGAAGAGAAACTTGGATTTTTCCACTGCACTCAGTTTTATAGATCACTAATCATAATCTGATATACTAGGAGCCAGTAGTCTGGTCATTTCTGTCAGGCTTTTGTGCTGCTTTGTGTTCAGTAACTCACGTTACCTTCAAAAAACTAGCTTTCAAAACAAATACACAGTGTTTGCAGAAGCTGTTAGCAAAAAAAGGTAGCTGACAGATATATAGTCCTCAAAACATACTCTCCAAACACATCTGCATTTTCTGAATTTCCCTCAAGATTTTTGTTGCCTGCTACCTTTGTAATATAGAAATGAAATAAAAAGTTTTAAAAAGATAAGTAAATAAATCAGTGCCTTTTATTATAATTCCAGATCACAATCCCTGCTCTTGCAGATGTGTGTGTGAGACAGGAAACATTTTGTCCCTTCTAGCCAAACACCAACTCCCATAGCTAACAAACATCAACCTCATTTAATCTACTTTTGTAACTAAAACGCACACCTTGCCTCCACAGCAAATACCAGCATACAGACATCAAGAGCCCTTGCCAGTAAGAAGCTGCAGATTTTTTAATATTGTAGAAAGTACTAATTCTTCTGATGAAAAACAGACTGGTATCGGACATCCTAAACGTAGCACCCAACAACCATGACACGCAGACTCACAAGACCCTTTTGAAACTCAGGAAGAGAAAAGCACGACTACAAAGAAAGACAGAAAGTGAAAGAAGGTAAGAAAAACAATTATTAGTGTAATTTGTAAGAGACAAAGTCATTGTGGGACTCCCCAGTCTAAGGAAATTCTGAATTTAAACGAGTGAACCTCTCAAAGCACATTCAACATTCACATTTTTACTACCGCTAGCTTTCTTGGATGGTCGTTTTATACCATCCTTCATCACTGGAAAATATGGTCTGATGTGCAAGCAATAAAACATTGACCAAAATCCTGTAAAATAAGGACTCATTTCAACACATGAGAACTTTTTTATGGTACTGTAAAAGGCTTGAGCAACTTTTAGTCCACTTCTGAACAGACTTATTATTTAGCCAAAGGGGTGCCTTCTGCCTAAGCGCTGGACCACACCGTGAGGGGCTCTCCTTTCAGAGGAGGTCCTCCCAGCGCTCCTCCCACGCTCCTTCATCCCTCGGCTACCTCATTCCTCCTCTGTGAGATGCAGAGTCGCAGGGCTGCAAAGTATGTTTTGCTCTGTTTTGCCTGCTCTCCGGCTGAAAAGCAGCCAGTAAGGGGTTAAGCTCAAAGCACCAAGCGGCTGCCTCCCCAGCTGAAGGATTGATTTGATCATTCTTCAGGGATTCCCTCTTGTATGAGTCACTGCTCAGACAGACTCCCCACGCAAAGAGGCCAGGATAATGCCATTCCTCCAGAGACTACAACAGCTGAGGGCTAGCCCTGAAGACGGAGAGCTTGGGACTCATGCTTGGAAAAACATTCAGCGGACCACAATGCACTCGGCAGACTTAAAGAAATTATTCAGACAGAAGGGAAAAAAAAAAAAAAGGGCAAACAAAAAGTGTTCTCAAACTCCTTGCATTAACCAATTAAGTATGCAGACTAGCATGAATTAGATGAGCTCCTGGAGACTGCCTCCCGGCTTGGGGACTCTGCCCGAGTGAGGACTGAAGACATGAACTCATGTAGTATAGTATTTAAATTTTATATAAAAGATACGTTCTGTTTATAAGTGCAATGATTCCTGTGATCTATTGCTTTGTTATAGTTGTGTTTGGCTGCTACCCACTAGGAACGTGATTAACATTTCGAATTCAAAAACAAAAGCGGTAACAGCAGCAAAACTAATGAATGTCTCCAGCTAATCACAAAAGTTCATAACCAGCTTGCTAAGAGAAAGAGAAACTATGCTGGTGTTCCCTCTCTTGACCTACTTTCACAGACGTGCAAGAGCTGAAAGGGAAAGAAACACCGAGTGCTGATTTACAAAAGTGAAGGCTGGTAACGCTTGTTCATTTGACATTAAATACAGCGACTGCTCAAAAATTGAGCCGGAGCAGCCTGCCGCTAAGACAACGATGCATCGCGCTTGTTTGTTTCCAACGCATCGAGCTGTGTTAGGCAACGTAGCGCACGACTTGTGACAGAAGCCCGAGAAATTGCTCAGCCCAGATCAGCCGGCAACTTTGCTTTTTGCGTGCCATTCGTAGTGACACGACTGCAGCTCCCGGAGGTGCCAAACGCTCTCGACCTTAAAGGCTCGGCCCCTGCAGTGTACCTCCACCAGGCAGTACTGCCCTGCAGCCACGACAAATCTACCGTGAGACTACTAAAACCAGGCAGGACAGTTTCAGATCAGATCCTTCAATACTGACTTAATGATCTTGATTATTCTTCAACGGTAGCAGCTCACTGACCGGTTCCTGCAGCGTGGCCCCTGCCTCCGTGCCAGGGGGAAGAGTGCAGGGGGATCTCCGGTGGTGCTTTCACGTAGAAGAGACACCCCTGCACTGCTCCATCCTGCCAACCCATGTGCCCAAGGAGTTCACCCCAAGAGCTTTTCAGGGTGACAGGCAAGGCCTTTGGATCATTTTCCTCCTCATCAGTACACCCAGTGTGCAGCAGTACACTCCTTCATCTCCCACAACGGTTTAAAAAATGTTGCTCGTATAAATTATCTTCTATTATATGCTGTCTTTGTGCAGCCTCAAATTCCTTTTGCTCGAGGGAGGTATCTGTCTGGTTAAGAAAAACAAGGCTGGCCCCAGTTTGCATTTCTGCAACTTAAGGCTATACAACGAACATCTTGCTTTTGGTGTACTTTATGATAAGGGAGACAGTGTCCAAATCCACACTGTGGTACCTGCTGGTGGGTGAGTAGCGTCACCATCATAATCCCTTGGGATGTGATACTTCAAAATCTGTCCAACTCAGTGAAGGAAGAGCAGAGAAAATAAGTATGAAGGAAAGCACCCTTTAACATGGTTTCCTTGCTGTAATGAGACAGATCGAGGACTTTGCTCCTGACATGTCACACTAACCCACTCCTGTGCAGCAAGGGAAGTTTAAAGTAGACAGTCACGTTCCTCCCTCCCCTCATGCTACACAAAGAGCAGAGTTCAGGTTTTTTTAATTGCAATACCACTTTCTTAGGAAACAGAAAGGGTGTTCTGCTCATCTCATGGCCACAGCCCGACCGCAACGTGGGGGGTCACAGGAAAGGCGCAGACCGGCTCTCGCCGAGGAGCTGGGGTGTTACCTCCGCCCCACGCGCGCTTTTGGTGACTTAAACCTCATCAACCCACGACTCTGCCGGGGAACTTCAGGGAACTCTTCTGCTCTTCCCCTGAGCCCGCTGAGCTCGAAGACTCAGATGTCTTCGCCTCCAGAGCCTCCCCTGCTCACCTCGCCATCCCCTCCCGTGGCCCGGCTTCCCACGCCGCCGGCACGGGCCACGGGCAGGAGAATGGCGCGGGAACCCCGTGGACATGGAGGGTTAAGCGTGTGCAGTGTCAAAGCCGGCGCTGGCAGCCTGAGGAGCGCCCAAGACTGTTTAAAGTTCAGGGAGGGGGGTTTTCAGCCGGCAGCTGAGGAATCCATGGCTTGTGCCAGCGCCACGGAAACCCTTTCCAAAACAAGGCTCAAAACTAGCCTTCACGATCTCGTTTCAGAGCCTGACTTTGACTCACAGCTCCGCTCCCTCCGCCTTTTCCCGCGGGGGCATTCGCGCGTGTTGCGCGTTGTCACCCTGTGACCCACCGCTCCCGCAGACACCTCCTGCTCTGGCCTCGGCTCCCACCCCGCGCCGCTTGCCCTGCTTCAGCCTGGCTCGGGACCCTTCCCCAGGAGGACCAGTCCCACCACCAATGCACTGCAGAAGCAGTACCAGGTGAGGGGGCCAGTCGTGTTCGGTCCTGCCCCAGCTCTCAAGGTAAACCAGAAACACGTCCTTCAAATGCACGCTGCAAGTCCTCCTCAGCCAGCAGCTTGTAAGTGCCACCGGTCTCAGCTGCCCCAGGAGGAGACACAGGTGCGCACACATACCACCAGCAGCACTGCTCCCTCTTCCACAAATTACAGAAAGGTTTTAACGAGATGCACCGTCTTGCAGGTTTTACAGCGACATGCCATTGGAGGCTTCGAACACCTTTCACAGGTCCTACCCGGTACAGCCATGGTTTGCTACAAAAACAAATGCCAAATGCTGACCTTCAATATCTATTGTCTACCTGTAACGACACCTGCCATAGTGCGAAACCTCAGCATTAGGCATGGCTCAGATCACTTTCACAGCTTTGCGCAGTGACACGGAAAACATATTACGTGCAGAAGAAAATGTCATTACCGTATTTATGCTTTCATCATTTGGCAGAGATTTTGAAACAGGGGAAAAAAGGCAGACCAGAGTCTAGATTGAAAAGACATACCTGGTGCTTTCTCCACAAAGATGACTTTGGAGTCTTGCAGAAAATTATGGCCAGTCAGTATCATTTTTTTCCCTCCAATAACAGGAAAGCTGTCAGTACTTTGCTTCTCCACCAGAGGCAGTTCTTGGGCAGATCTCTGAGCTGGAGAGTTATAAAGATAAAAAAAAAAAAAAAAAAAAAAGCAACCACAAACACACACATACACACAAAAATAAGTAAATACCACATTAGTAAGTAACTTAATGCTTACCCTCGTAAGATAAGCTGAGTTTGATATAGAAACAAAGAAAGGTCAGAAGGTTTGCAGGAAACACGGCTGGTTTTCAAGCGCCTTGATCGTAAACAATAGGGTTATCAAACATCGCAGTACAGATTCAAAAGGCTCACAAAGAACAAGCTCTTTTAAAAGTCAGCTTGATCTGTACTGTATCACAAAGTATATTTTTATTGAAATTCGTTTATTTTAAATAATTCTCTCTCATGTTATCTATAACATATATGCCGTGTGTTTAGACGGCACACATGACAACATGACCATCCATGCCCAAAATGTGTTTCAGTCACTATAAACTGTACTGCCAATTCTGCAAACTGTCCTGCAGCAGCAGCAGCCACAGGCCTCACGATCCAGCAGAAGCTCACAGTTTAGAGAGCGTATTTCCACCAGCACCTGAGTGCCAAAGCACACGTGGATCCATGCAAACGGAATCCGGTACTCTCGTGGCACATATTTTATTCCCCCCAACTGGGACACAGAGCAAGCATGGCTGTGCTTCAAGGGATGACGTTACATTCTATCCAGATTACATGGTTCCTCCTGGTGTCACATGCACTAAGAGATGCAGGAAGCTTCTGGCACCAGCTTATTCCACATTGTGCACTGGAAATAACACTAGCACTTATTTTTTCTCCTGTTTTCCGCTCCTTTCAGGAGGCACATACCATGCTTTTGCTCATTACACAACCCTCAAAACTGCAGTTCACTGATACAAATCCAATTGGCTTCGTATTTAGTGCCTTCCTGAGCCTGGCACTTTTGCTCAGACCAGTTCAGGATGTATTCAAATTGTGCCTTATCCTGCTATATAGCAACTGAAAAGCTCTCATCAGCTTCAACAGAAGCAGGATGAAACCACGACTCCTCACATTTTTTGCTTTGTGTGTTAGCCTAGAACGTGCCCTTGAATAAGAAACAAAGGCAGAATTATTCATCTCATACATATCCTGGACAGAAGACAGGGCTTTATGCCAGTCTACCTGCTATAGGTAAGAAGGCTCTGCTATTCTTCATAAATAACATAGGCTTATCTTAATGTAACTCCCTTCCCACTGCCAACGCTCATTTGTTTATTTAAATGAATGACAGTGGAGGAGAGAAGCTATCACTGTCGGTCTAACAGCACTACCCTTTCCTACAACTTCTGCCTCTCCTGCAGGCTCGGACTACCAGAGCGGCAGCGGTACTACCCTAGGCGAAAGGATGGAGCGCTGGCACGGGTCTGAAAGTCTGTCACCAATGCCGCTGCTTTTGCAAAAGGAATGCAGGGATGCTCTTTGCTGCAGCCTCTCTGTTAACGGTCCCTGAAAAAGCACCATGCCTCCAAGTGATCAAATGCTGACACGCTCCAGGACCTGCCAGACACGCTGTGAGGGACTCCAGCCCGGCAAAGATGCAGGCACAAGCACAAACAAGACCCTCCAGCATGCGTGGAGCTAGGGATGGTCAAGCCGTCCTCCCCATCCCCTCTGCTCCCCACCCCCAGAGCTCACCCCCCACATCCCCGCCAGATGTTAAGTTACTCCCTACCCTGTCTGCATCAGAAAGATCCACTTTGTGGAATCCAACAAAACCTTAAAAAACTGTTTCACTCCATCCAGACGACCAAATTAGCATTGGGAGTTAGACTGAAATTCAATTTCCACCAGTTACGCTGCGGTCTTAAAGCTACGCAAAGCAAGCAGGTTTTGTTTTGTGTGTGGGAGGATGACAAGGCTTACAGAGCAAGAATGATATAGATGTCTTTGGAGGGTGTCCCAGTGTATCTGATAAAAAGCAGTCTCTTCAATCAAAGAGACCCCAGTGCGGAAACCTGGTTTCTGGAGGTTTTCTGAAGCCGCAGGCAGCTTGTGCCAGTGTGTCAGCTCTAGTATACTGCTAGCTCCTCATCAAAGGGGTTGGGGTTTTGTTTGCTGGTTTTTGCTTTATGATGGGGAGACAGAGAGCGAATAGGACACGGTAGCTGTCTTCCAAAACTCCTACAGCAGTTACCTGTATGATAGGGAGTCACCGAAAAAAGAAGTCTTGTCCCTCCCAGGTCTGCTGTCAGTTTAAGTGCACTCTTGTTTTAAGTGTGTTCTTTCCTATTGAAATCAATGCACAAAGCTACACTTTTTTTTCTAAGACGCGGGTATTTTGTCTTCAATATAAACCATGTGCTTTTGGAAAGCAGATTAAGGTTCACCAACCGGACAGGTAAAGCAAAACCAACGTACAGCATGTCGGTGGACAAAGACTGCGTGTGGGGCGGCACAATACCCCGCAAGAGAAGGATGTTTGCTCCTACTTACAGCACTCGATGGGGTTGGAGGCTACTTGCAAGGAGAGGGTCCTGCCATTGGCCTGCGGGATATGAACCCTGAACACCAGCCGCACACGCGTGTTCTTCCGACCGATGTCCGTCTCCCCCTTGCGCAGCTCGATGTCAGAGTTTCGGAGCTTTAATATCCCAGCACAGTCGATGCTATCCAAAAGGAAACACAGAGCAATGCAATTCATTTCAAGCAGACTTCAGGAAGACAGGAGCATGCAATATCTCTCCTCTGTCCTGTACGTCCTTCTTAAAAATCTGAGTCAGCCATGACCCAATGACCAGGCTGAACACAGCAGACTTTGTTAAGCCTAATACTGGCATCCACAAGTAGCTAAGTTGGGGCTATCTGTAGTAACAGACAGTAGCTGCTGTTGAGCACACAAGTTTAGGATGTTACTTCAGTTCCCAGAGGAAGAAAGTCTAAAAGACTTTCTAAGAGGATGGTGCTTACAGATTAACCAAAGCCCCCCAAAAATAGCGAGACCAGAAAAGTCAATGGGATGAGATGGTAATGCACAAAGTGTTACTAACCTAGAATGCAGCGTTACTTATAATTTCACTTGTTACAGCTAATTTGGAGAAAAATCTGACATGATTTTTATTCTAGGGCAAAGTCCTGAAAATGCTTATTAATGAGCACAGCTCTCCCTGGGGTCAGTTCTACTGTCAAGGTGTTTGTATTTGAATGAGTTGGAAATACTCCCAAACTGAGTGTCGAGCTGAAGCTCTGCATGAAAAAACCTAAACTCAGAGTCCTCCCTCCACATTAGGGAAAAACATGCTTTTCATCAGATAGAACTATTACTGTTTCTGACCTCTCTCTCCTTTTTTTAACTTTGCTTTTCTCCTGGATGAGTTTACAAGTCAGAATTTTTGTCAAAGCAAATTTCAACAGAGGAAGTTCCCAGAACAAAAGATATACAAACATATGCACTCAGAAACCCACTGCAAAAATACCTCCGCTTTGGCCACAACTACAAAGCCTACATGGCAATTTCTTCTGGGTACTGGTCTCTGGCACGCATTTTATTACACTGAATATGCATAGTTTAATTTTATTTTGCATTCAAAGAGTTTAATTCCCCCTCCAGACCTTTGAAGCTCTGTTCTGAAGCAAACTGCAAACAAGAACTATGGCAGCACAGTTTTGATCTGCATTTTTTCTAAAGTATGGATTTCAGAATAACAAAAAGGCCCTTGCTGGTACGATCAAAGAAACTAATGAAAGTATTAAAGCTTCTCAACAACACGTATTAGCAGGTGAAGCCGTAAGAATTATGAAATATTTGTCCCCACGTCAAAATTCTACGCAAAGATCCATAACGTACGGAAGAAACAGCATGCTTCTCAATATTGTCTCTCCTATAGCAACACTTGTAAAATAAATAAAAAGTACTTAATGACAATTAGTTCAGAGCCAGTAAAGTTCAGAGGAGACAAAGCATTGAAATTCAGGCTTGTAAAGTCTGGGACATTAAAATCTGAAGTCAATAGGAGTAGCTAAATGTGCAAAAGTTTAAATGCGCAGATGAGCTTCAGTGTTTCACTGAATTAAGGCCTGAATACACAAAGTATGTGTGAGAAAAGTCCTTGGCTCCAAATTTCAATTCATTGTTAGCGCTACATGAGGTTTTAGACTACTGACGTGTAAGGCTTATATATGCCAGAGCATTGTTTGTGGTTCTTGAGAGAGCTCTACTACGATCTGGCATGCGTGTCACAAAAATATTCAGCTTGGCTCCCAAACTATGTAACCACCTTTATTCTAGGGAGAAAGATGATTGAAACGGTAATCATGTTCCTAGATGGCCAAAAATGTGATTCAAACTGGATAAATAAAGGGCCAAATAAATATGGCGTGGGTACAAATTGGTGAAATTTCAATAACCTCAATGGAGTTGTGCCAGCTTACGACGACAGCAAAAGGGGCCAATAATTTTGCAGGCTTGTCATGACTTTTAACACAATGCACTGACAGAGGTCCTCAGGTCTTGAGTGATCACCCTAAGCCCAGCTGGCAATGCAGCTAAACACATTCTAGCTCTTCTATTTACATGAGGCACCCCGGGGCATGTTGTACATGACACTGCAAACCAGCTTCTAATAACCGCTACGTGCGGAAGGACTTCAGGTGTCTGATACCATTTTTCACTTCGTTAAGGCACGGCAAACTGTCTGAATAACAAGGAGTGAAATTGTGATTTTAGTAAGCTCCCTGGGATTTTCCCGTGGTATTTGCTTTGGTGGGGCCACGATTTCTTCCTTGCTTTCTGTCTATCTACTTACTTATCTTTCTGTCTCCCCATACATACACACAAAGGTGCATGCATCTATATATAAACATGAATACATTCACATTTATACACACACCAAGAGTTGTACATGCACGCAAGCACACACAAATTCCTCCCAAGGCAGATGCCTCCCGCAAGGGCTAGGATCATTTGAACGAGGCAGGCAGAGCGGATGGGATTAAATAATGTGGAGGGTCTCATGTATGTCACATACACAGAGGGATATTTGAACCTTTATATACAATCCTATAATGAAATTTACCTGTGTGTAATGGACCTATGGGGCGCTTAATTATCACTCAGACTCCTACTAATTCAGAGATCCTAAGACATCCATGCCTGCTTTTCTGCGTAGGACTAGACTTACCCCAGTTTAATAACTCCAATCTGTAAGCTGCCACCTTTACTTCTTAGTTCTAGAAGCTTTGCTTCTAAACAAATGCCATGAAAAATGCTGATTTTTATTACGTAAGAAATAAGAGTGGTTTTATTTGTCTCAAAAAACTACTAGGGTACTTGGAAATGCTCTCTACGAGTTTCCTTTGACATCCAAAGATAAATTTTAATAGGCCCTGTTCCTTGTGCTAGTGCGTATAGGAGCAAGAGGTGTCATATTTAGAAACTAAATGCAGGAGCTGAGGTAGGAGATATTTACAGCTTGGTAACCGAGATACTTATTTTAAATGGCAAATAAGCACATTGGCTGAAACTCTAGAATGAAAGCAATCGGTTGTCATAAATATTTGTGAAGTTCATTTTGTTGTTAAGCTGATTAGGGGCAATTTGTCCTGGCAAAGTTGTGAAAACCTACTATTATAGAGAATACTTAAAAACCCAAAAAGATAGGAGAAGGAGAAGTGTCTACAAAAATAAAACCAAAACCCAATGCAGAAGAAATGAAGTGAGGCAACCAAGAGGAAACTGCTAGGAGTCAGATTCGGTGCCTGGGTCTTACATTGCTCTCATGTTGTTCTCTGGAAGAAGTGGAATTTCCAGGACTTTGGTGTTGGAAAGTATTGTTTCGTGGCTGGTGGTGGAAACGGTCTTCCCGGTGATTCGATGAACCTGGTAGAAAGCATGGGGTCGCAGCAGGCGGTCGTCTGCAGTCCCAATGAACAGCTGTAGCGTGAGCGGCTCGCTTTCTAAGTAACCATGTAGCTGGCAAGAGAACAGAAAACGCCCACTGAGCACCATGCACATAAACTGCTAGGAATCAATTAAATTTTTATAAGCAGGAGAGCCTAATTCAAGGAGAGAACTTGTGACAGGTGCTATGTGTTAAGTTCCCCCCTTCCATTTTTCCTGTAACGTAATATTGGTACAATAAAAAGGTGCACTCAGAAAATGTCTCATTATCCTAAAGGACCTGAGGCGCTTTAGACGGGGCGAGCTTTTGAGGGCTCCTGCTACGTCCACAGAAAACTTTGCATAAATTCTGCCGTGGTGTTCGGCAAAAACCACAATGAAGTCCATGTTCCCTCCCAGTACTGAGCGTGGCAAAACCGACGGGGTTTGCGAGTGGAAAGGACACAGCTCATCCATCCCCGAGCTTCCTGGGTCATCCCTCGTGCAGCAGCAGGCTGCTGCTCGTGACACGTCCCCTCATTAACTGATTTTTATGCTGGTAAATACCTCCTGGGCCAGCGTGGAGACAGATCGCATATACACAACTAGGAGCTCACCATGTGTGTCAAATTCTTGTTATAATCGCACAAAAATCTCATTGAAGCTACTGGGCCTGACTTGAACCTCATCCATGTTACAGTGACCGCTCTGATGACAACACAAGTTATTTCTGCAACTGGCTGGGGACGGAGCAGGAGCAGAGCCTGACCTCACCCCCACCATCTCCTGAAGAAGCTACGCTGGGTACACGCTGGTGTGAAGGAGACCACGGGTGCCGGCCCCAGAGGAGCTCCAACCTCCGCTTTACGCTGCCATCCATCCCTGGGAAATGAGTCTCACAGAAGTAGTTATTTTGCAGTAGTCAGCTGCGAAGCCTCGTCTCACGGGAGGATGGAGCAACTACAGGAGAGAGGAGCGTGGGCAAGGTGGGCTGTCCCACGAGATGCACCATCACAGAGCAAACCTGCTCACTTTGTTGTAGGTTCGGTTTCCTCTGCGAATGGTTCAGGTGGGTTTGGGCATGAGTTATCCACCATCACTAAATGCGATAGATCAAAATTAGACCACTGACTGTGATTTTGTGAGGAGCAACAGTTTTAGTTTATGGTGCATGCGAGTTCAAAGCCAAATAAAGCTGAAAGCAAGCGGTGAAACCCGTATCAAATGTTGTCGATATTTGTGTTTCGCTTGCTTGCTTTCACTCTCCTTAAATCTTAAAAAGTAATTTGTGGCTTCATAATAACATAAGACCTATCTCTCCAGGGTATTTTACCTTCTGACAGCAGGAATGCTATTAAGAACAAAGATCTTGAGTCACTTTTGCTCCCTGAGCACTGCAAAATTCTGGTGAGTGCAAACACAGGCACGAAGCCTTCCCACTGATATGAAACACGCTGATGGCAACAGGAATGCAAAACGGCAACGTTTCAGGTACCACGGTGACCAATGCATGAGCAAGGAAGGACCTTGTGCCTAGACACATCGTCCATCACTAATTGGGTGCACTACAGATTTTTCACCCCACACTCTGGTCAGAAGAGCCAAGAGGAAAACAGAAGCGCCTTAATTTGTTTGATGGAGCGTAGCAATTTTTACATCCTTCCCTAAAGCGCATGGATGCTGGGAGGAGGCAGGGACAGGACGAGGAGGCTCATTCCCAGCGCTACAGTATTTTATCAGCTCCGCATTGCTGAGACACCACGCGAAGGCAGCTCAGAGCCAGGGGGTTGTGATATGATACGGGGGGGGTTTCCCTATCCGCGTTGTCAAACTGAAAACACATTAGCGGCAGTTTGAAAACCTGCGGTATCGGCGAAAGGACAGAGAGAGAAAAGCAGAGCCAAGCCTGCACGTTGCCTTCAGCAGGGTGCCGCGGGCCGCGCGTCTCGGCATCAGCCCCACGCAGAACACCCGCAACCCGTGACACCGACGCTAGTGCTATGCTGCGAAAAGAGGGTTTTCTGGCTTTCGCCCCCTCAGGCGGACGCGCAGCCCGAGCCGGCACAGCCGGCAGCCACGGGGAAGCCACCGTCCTACTCGTCACCACCCCGTCCCCCCCGCCTCGCAGCCCGGGACGGTCACTACCGTCACCGGCGCGCACGAGCGGGGCTGGGGGAGTGACCTGGATTCGGCCCGGGGCTGATCTCACCCCGCCTCGGCATCTCCGGAGCCTCAGCGGCAAAGCCGAGGTGACAGAGGAGACGCAAGGTATCGCGGGGTATTTTTGATGGAGAGCGGCACGCAAGTTTGCAGCGGGGGGAAAGTAAGACAGTGTGACACACCGGCCGATTAAATTTCTAAGCGTTACCAGCGGTCACTTCTCCAACTCGTCATGGACGGTGCTTTTTATGGGGAGTGTAAAATTAAAACAAACACATATAGAATTACAAGGCCGCTTAAAACGTAAAAATAGACTAGCGAGTAACTCAAACCTCAATTCAGCAAAAGCAAAATCGCACACCGAGGTACCCATATGTTTTACTGAATCCGGGCAAAAGGGTCAAAAAATGTTGGTCTTGCATTGCGCTCTGCTATTTCAGACTTTATCTTTAAATCTGAACTCGGCTGCTGCCATATCTCGTAACCTACTCCTGAGTCCCAGCTCGTGCTTTTCCCACAGGCTTCCTACTAAGAGGCAATCGAACACCCAAAGTTCTCAGCTTTGCGCACCTGCCCTTCCCCAAAAAGCGTTCACGTGCTGGAAAATAAATAAGATCTCAGATGCACGTTTTGCACTGTTTTTTAAGGTCTGTTAACTTTAAACCAATTTATGTTTGGTTTTTTTAAAGGCCCTGTCGTACAGCCGTGCTGGGCTTTGCTTTGGATCCATTACCCACAGTTACTTACTCCCTGACTGCTGCACCTGAAGACAAGTAGTGGTTACAGCACTGAACGAACACAAGTTTTCAACAGCGGGGAAGTGTCAAAAACATCCAGAAAGACTAATGTAATCACTACACAGTTGATTTTGCTGCCCTCAAAACAGGCAAAATCCGCACTCACGTCACTGTAAGTTTTATGTCATATTCTGCGGTAGAAGGCATCTGATCTCCAATACGTATTTCCCTTTCAGTTTTACCCATTGCATCACATTATTTACTTTTATATTATGTCACATAATTGTGTATGCCAACAGAAGCAATAAAAGAACGATGCAAGGATTAACATTTAAAGGGGCACATACTGTGGATGACTAATTTTAGATTATGCACCCAGCACACGATTTCTGTGACAGACAGCGTTGAGCTTTGGGAGTTTTCACCATGCTGCACATGTCTGGAGAACGGGCAAGATTTTGCTTACTCTCAGCTGGGCACAGCGGGACTATTCTGTGGCTTCCTCAAGATATAGGAAAGCGGTATTACCTTCCCATCATTCAGCAAGACGACGAAGGGAGTGGTGGCAGTGAAGGCAGAGCTGCGGTACTCTAGGCTGTTAGATTTGTCAACAGGTAAAGGGAATATCGAACAAGACAGATCTAAAATGGGACGGGGGAAAACGGGGAATGAGTATTTTTCTTGGTGAGGAAAGATCTCGTGTGTTCACATCCATGCATATTTTCCACGCATGCTCTGGAATACTGTACTCGGTGGTATAACGATTCTGTTTCCTGGCGTGCGACATGGGATGCATGCGTCAGACACCCTATTTTTATCTTTTTCTCTGTGTAACACAGTCCGAAGCTCTTCTCTTAATAACTCAGTGGCTGAGTATGGGTGACAAAGGCTGCTCTCGGCTACGGCATTCATAATAAAGGACATGCCTTTCCTACCGAGCATGCTTTACTGGGCAATACGTAGATCCAAGTGGAAAGAGCTGTACTTTCCCCTGCTGTGAAAGTGTAAAAGTACTTAGCTGCAAATAAGGATCAGGTGCACAATGTTTTTCAATGAGTTTTCCTTCCCAAATAAAGGTGACGATACAGCAGTCTCCTGGTTTAGTACAAAGGCAAGATGCAGGCAAAACTTAAGTAGGCAGATAAGACCTCTGTGGTCAGTGGTTTTGGTTTTGAAATGAAAGTGGGTCATGTTCTCTTGTTCTGACGGACCACTGACTACCCTGCTCTTTTTTTTTTGAGCAACACTGTTAAAAATATTTGAACTGGTCTCAAGTGATATTTGCATTTATATTGTCTGAGGTTGCTAAGATCAGAATCAGACTTAATTGTGGGCCTGTTTCACACTCCTCTAATTCTATCAAAAGCGATGCAGTCACTGGTAATTAACACCAGAACAGGACCGATCACAGTTAAGCTCTTTGTCACCTTACATCATCTTACGCAAGAGCGAGGGAAAGGCTGCACTGGTTGGGCGACTGCTTCACTGCACCAAGCTTTCCCTTGGGATTCCTACACCTCTCCGTCATCGCTTTCGCAACACCCTCTTCCCACCAACACGTCTTGATTCTCACCAGTGGATTGCTGCTCATCTCGGTGCAGGGTGCCAAAGCAAATCCCAGCCTTTCCCCGGGGAGACGCGCTCTGCACCGTGCAGTGGGGCTGAATGTTTTCCACGCGTCCAGGCACCGCGGTGCTGAACACCAGGCGTCTTCCTCCGGCGGCCAGAAAAGCACGAGGGAAACAGCTCTGTTTCACCCCTTGCAGCCAACATCCGACTGCAAGGTTCTAGCTGATTCAGTCCTACAGCAATGATAACCTCAGGTTTATCACAGACGTGAACATATCCAGCCTGCCTGGATTCCAACCGCGCGCCTGGTGCGCATCTACGAAATCTGGCGATCAGAATTAAACAGACTTGAAAAAACGATGAGCAGGAGGAGGTGAGGTGCTTTTAACAGGAGCATTAGAAAAAAAAAAGCAAAATCTCCCCAAACTTCACTATAGTTACCGGATTTTGAGGAATTTTTGCAAACATCGCGTCCAACAACTCAAACGCTATTTCGGCATTGGTGGTTATTCTGGAGTCTGTGAGGAAAACTTCTATTACTTAAGCCACGACATTTATTTTAAGAAACGCGGCTGAAATATTCTGCGTGCTCCCTTCCAAGTGCTTTATGCTTTTGGCATGCCAAAGCGTCTGTTGAAATGCTCAGAAAGCTACCTGTCATAACAAAGAGTCCTCTGTGCCTGGAGAGGCTCCTGGAGGCCACCAAAAGAAGGTCCCGTTCCGACGGGACACACCAGCCAGGTACACCCTCTGCACCCACCCACGCCGTCAGGAAAAAAAAGGGAGCTACACTACACAACAGCTTTTAAGTGTACTTATTGGAAGTTCTGGGAAAAGACTGCAAAAACCCTACAGCAGTGCATTCCTCCAGACTCTGACTCTGTAAATATGTTAAATGACCGTAGTGGCAGATTTAGGGCTTAGCCAGCCCCAATGCATTCAGGGCAGAGCTCCCACTCTAATAACAAAGTGGGGCACAACCAGGGACTTAGTATTCACTCTCCAAACTAGTCAGCAGCTTCTGCCTGAGACTCTCCAGGCTAATAGGGGTTGCATCCCTAATTATAATGCTGTGCCAAAACAATCCATAGATAACGCCCATATCAATGATGGGTCTACAGATGTGTGTGCCTGTCCTTTGTACGTTTGGTACATAACAAAGACAACAAGTAAATACACCCATATGTGCCTCTAAAAATAGTAAGAACAATATCTACATTTTCTTATCCGACCGTGTAACCGATGGCCACGCTGCTTGCAGCAGGTACTGCAGAGCTTACCAGCAATGTCTTACACATCTGTCTGTCCCACTTTCATTTCTAGAACTGTTCAAGGAATACCCTGAGTCAGTCTGGAGAGAATCATTAGTGAGACTAAACAGCCAGTCTGGGGAAAGGGGGCATCTTCCCCTTTTTTTTCCAATCAATGTTTTGGAACATCATTCCAATGTTTTCAGAAAGGTCAAACAGGATAAAATCTATAAAATAGTAAAATTTTTACAGTAATTGCTACTTGTCTCTTTAAGCCAGAGCTTTGCGAGCTGCACACCAAATAGCTTTATTGCTAACTTTCTCAAGCAGTAGGCCTTTTTTTTGTTACAGTAACTGCACATGATGAATGATAAAATGAAACAAATTGCCATGTTTTAAAAGTGTACCTAATATACAGCCTCAAAAAAATAACATCAGGGAGCGCTCAGTGTCCCGATTTTTTAAAACCAAATTGAAGGTCAGACTGTTTAAACGACAAAGAAAGTGCGCAAATATTTTGGGTATTGATTTTAGCTGTGAGCACCAAGCATGCATAAAAAGAGGGTCATCAATTTGATTTTTAAGAAAAAGAATTTACTTTTAGCTACCCTGTAGGAGCACTGGAAGACGTAAGCCGTTGCATCATGGGTTTCAATGGGAAGAGGGAAAAGTTGGTCTTGCGGGCAATGACTGTCATGTGCAGCGAAGGCACCGAGGGCGAGGTCAGGAGACCCGGGCATCTATTCTGGTGTGCACTGCAGAGATCCCGCCCGACCTTCGCCTGGGCAGCCACTGAACCGCCCTGCCTCCCTGCCCCTGGGCTGAAAACGCCCGGGGACCTGCTGCTGAAGGCTCAGGGAGCCAGCAACCTACGGCTCTGGGGAAAAAAAAAAAAAGACATGACAAGACTGCCCTCCTCATCGCAAAATTCCCCCCACCTATTCCGCCCCGTTTTGGCTCCGAATTCCTTTGCTAGGGGAGGCTTGAAGAAAAAACACACCTCAGGTGCCCCGAGGCAGGGGATTGTAGAGACTCTCCACTCAGCCTTCTCTCCAAAACCAAAGGGCTTAACACCAAGTGCCATAGAATCATAGAATGGTTTGGGTTGGAAGGGACCTGAAAGATCATCCAGTTCCAACCCCCCTGCCATGGGCAGGGACACCTTCCACCAGCCCAGGTCGCTCCAAGCCCCATCCAACCTGGCCTTGAACACCGCCGGGGATGGGGCATCCACAGCCTCTCTGGGCAACCTGCTCCAGCGCCTCACCACCCTCACAGCGAAGAACTTCTTCCTTCCATCTCATCTCAACCCACCCATGGGAGATGGCTTATTGACCAAGCAGGACTCAAACCACCCCAGACTTCTCTGCTCAAGAAGGCAGCCGGGCATCCCTCCTGTAGATCAGGGGGTGCACCGGGCACCCCAAGGCAGCGGCAGGGAACCAGCAGGCAGCTGTACTCTGTGCTCAAAAGCTCCAGGCAAGGGCCGGCAGCCCCCCGCTGAGAGACGCAGGACCCCGCGGGGCGAGGACCAGCCCTGGCAGGGCCGATTCGGCACCAACAAACCACCGCGGCGCTCGCCTCGCTGCGGGCTCTCGCGGCGTCCCTGCCTCTTTCCGGCTGTTTCTCTCCGCCTTCAGCATCACGCTCTGCAGGCGTACGTGTTTCAGGCACTGCCGTACCACCCGTGCGCCCTTCGTGTTTTTTAGGTCTCTGGCCCAGAAGGACGCGGGCTGCTGCAGCCCACAGTGTGCCTAGGACGGAGAGAGGCACATCATCCTGACCAGGTACCTCTTCCCTTTGCCAGCAACCGGGCATGCAATAGCGGGTGCCAGTTTTTGGATGAGGTGCAAAGCTCAGCTCCAGACCACTTGTCAGTGTGGATTCAAAATAGAGGTGCTAAACTTGGGCCACTCGGATGCTCCTGTATACTCTGTTCTCTGGCAAGAGCACAAGCCAAAAAAAGAGGAACGTCTCATTCAAAACAGCAGAGCAGACAGACTTCAGAATAAAGAAAAAAAAAGAAAATAAAACACCTCCTTAGGAGCTGAGGTGACCCTCTGGCTGTGATAGCTTCTGCTGAATTTTATCCGACACAGTTAACCAAACAAAGTGTATCATTTATGCCCTGTGTGACTTAACATACATGCCACTACCCCTTAGCCCTTCACTTACTTCAAATAAAATGTAACAGGAATTCCTACAGTTTTTTCTGCTACTTTCAAGATTTATTTTTCCTTTCTAAAACTGATTTTCCTTGGATTCACTCAAACTCTGTTTTAAGATCCAAATGTAGTCAGAGCTGGTCCACAGATAAAAATAAGATGGCTTGCTCCTGCAAAGGGCTAAGCCTGGGCAGCGGGTGAGAGCTGGACAGGAGAAAGACTGAATGGAAAACAGCAGGAGTGTGTTTTATGTGGCACTTTCTAGCGCTGCCACTTGGACTTTAATTCAACAGTGCAGCAAAAGAGCAGCTGTTCACATCATGATGAATAAAGATCTGTATAAAACTTCCAGCTGCAAATACGCTGTGAGGAATTATTAATCTTAATGCAATAGAGATGCTGCACACTCAGTCACTGGCTCACAAGTAATTTCGGTCTCTATCCAGGGAAAAACAGCCTTCGTGGCTGCTGGCTCTCAGCACAGCCATGAAACCTCCTTGTCTAAACAGCCGCAAGACGCTGCTCCCTATTTCTAGGAAGGATTTTACTCCTCAAAAATACACGTACCTAGAAACCAACCCAAGTCACACTCCTGCAACTGTTAGACTCACAAGAAGGATGGATGCCCATCAGGAAAGGAGTTACTAACAGAACGAAATTTGTAGGTCCTGGGCACCTTATTCACAGGGACAGCGGGCAATCGTTACTGCTGTCACGCCATCTTCTACCAGGAGACCAAAGAGATGTCCTTCCCCAAATCCTTGTCCCCTCATCACGCTCCCCAGCCCCGCTTCCAGGCGACCGGGGGCAGCCAGCCCTCTCCGCACCCCGGCCCGTCTCTACGAGGGCAGCCATGGGAGCTTCCAAAACCTCCTCGTCGGACAGGGCCGGGGAGAGTCGCTCCCCCCGCGGACGGACGGAGGCGGCCCCCACGCCAGGCACTCCGCTTCGATGAGGAGCTTTCCTCTTCGTGAACGGCCCCGTGCTTCCCCGAGGGGCTCTGCCGCCGGCCCTCAGGCGGGAGGACAACCTTCCCCTCAGCCAGCTTGCCCTGCAGCATGGCCGCCACGTGCGGCCTTCTGGGGCTCCCCGCCCTCGCGGCCCGCGGGCGTCCGCGTGGGATCCTTAGCAATACAAAGCCGAAGCGGGGCGGCTCTCAAACCGCAATTAGGTAAACGCACGCTGACAACGAGAGCGAAGGGCTCTGGAAACCGCGGATTAAAAATCCGAGTCTGGGGCGGGGGGGAAGTCCGAGGCAATAGCGCCCTCCCTGAACCTACCCAGCCGCTCCGCCTACGCGGCTTCCACCCAAACGTTGGCCCCCGGCGTCCTTCACAGCTTTCCGTTTGGACAGTCGCACCCGTGGCCACGTAAGAGTTAAAAAAAATAAAACAAAAAAACCCCAAAATCACAGGAGCACCGGCGACAGGAATTTATTACGTATTCTTAGGCAGATACCCCGGGCAAGCTTATACTCGCGAAGCTGCCTTTTGTCATGCCGCTGACGCATCGCTCGCAATCCAGCGAGCTCCCGTTTGCGGGCGAGAGCGCGGGCTGGCCCGGCGTCCCGCGGCACAAGCGGGACGGGCGCGACGCCCTCGCCGGCGCCCATCCCAGCCACGGCACCGTGCCGCTGCCGATAGCCGTCGGCCGCTTCTCCCGACCCGGGACAACCCCCCGCGCCCCGAACGCCGCGGTATCGCTCGGTGGCTCGCTGGCAGTAACTTTGAATTCCCACCCCTGCAAATTCGGGGTGCCCACAGCTACCCCCCGGGGTTCTCTGCTTAAGGGTCCATGCTTTTGAGGTGCTTTTCCTGCACATCGAGATGAACACTGGCTCCCACGGGACACGGGCAACACAGTTCCAGGAAAAATAGCTCTAGGGTTCACAGACACCAGTGAGACAGTATTAGACCAGAAATGGTTGCTTTCCCCCTAAATTTTAACTCCTATCCAAATGACATTTATTTAAACTGCTGCTGAAGACAGAAAGCTGGGGCTATGTTTAAAGGCTTTATCTCTGTAAATATTTGGAGAGCTATAAATACTGAGCCATATTCATAATATGAATACTGGACTTACTGTTCTGTTGCCATGAAAATTACTATAAATACGCTTCCAATTCTTAATTTCTCTGATTTGCCAAGAACTCCTTTAAAAAGACAAAAAAATTCTTATGTAAGACATCTTTCTATTTAATTAGCCATCGGAGTCAAAGGCCACAGCGCAGAGCAGGAACTGAAAACTCAATGATAGAGGCAGACAAAGCACGTAGTGCACTAGCACGCTATATAGCTGTATGTCCCAAGTGGGACTTATTATAATCAGACAGTCCATGACTCAAGTCCTGACTGCTTTCTGTGTTTGGGGATAGGAGGGAGTGGGAAGGGAGGCTGTCTGAAGGTCTGAAATAAACCTCCTCGCTTCTTCTGCAAGTCACATGAATACCGATAGCTTCCAAACTCCACAGTACCTCTGTCCGGTTTTTTTTTTGGGTTTTTTTTTTTAATGTAGAAGTGAATTAAAAGAAGGAAAGCATTGCAAGGCATTTTATAAAAGCACAGAGCAAGGATGGCTTTGTGGCTGAAGGAGCAGCGAGCTGGGCATAGGGTGATCGAGTTCCTGTCTCCAGCTCTGCCAGATAGTTTTTGCTTCATCACAGATACATGACTTGATTAGAGCAGAGAAAATTTCATAACAAGTTTTTACATATTTCCAGCCTGCTCTATGTTTAATCAATTTGTGCTTCAGCCTTCTTATAAAATAAAAGCCAGTAACTGTGCCATGTGGCCGGGTAACCCCTTCTTCACCACAGAAAATGCAGCGCTTCCCAGCCCTCTGTTTCCAATCCTCGTGCGATTTACACCCACATTCCTCGGGGAATAAAGCAGAGTAATGCAACCCCCTTGCTCTTCGGAGTCAGAAAAGTGCTGTCTGCACGTGTACGTTCCTCAAGACAGGTTCCGCTTCCGTTGTTTCAACCCCCAAAAAGTGCTGTCATCACATGCACGAGATTCATAAGCATGCTATTTGTGACTCCTGTCTCAGAGCAGAAAAGGGCAGTGTGTTTTGCCAGGTCACTACACACTTCTGGTCCTACTCTCCTTCCACGAGCCACCTTTGATCCACCTGGTCCTACAGCTCCGATTACGCTGCAGTTTTATCTGAGAGCATGCCTTCCACGGAAAGCATCTTAATGCAGGAATAAAAATAGGTCAGGTATATCCTATAGCTTGGCTTCAAGGTTTTGACCTCCAAGACAGTCTGATTAAACTGTGAAAAATCCAGAGAGACTGGATTCCACACTGTGAGTTGTTTGAGAGCAACGATGATGCCGTTGGTTGCTCTCACTTGTTTTACCCAAAAAAAAAAATGGATGCAACAGACCAGACTCTGACCAACAAGCATAACATGAGCAGCTCTGCCCAACAGGCCACAAGGGCTAAAATGAACTGAAAGGCCTGTGATCTCCAACAGCAAGTATACAAAATCAGCGTGAAAGACTCTTAAATAAGCTTTCTCAACATATATGGACTATTTTCAATCGATGGTTCTAAATATTGTCATGTTGAGTAACATTATTTAGCAACAGCTGTTGCACTAGAATTTCATCCAAATACCGACAAGCTAATACCACAACCCCGTTTAAAGCCAGTAAGACAGCCAAATGAGATGTTGCAAATATTAATGGCAGAACTTGCCAATAAAAGCTTTACAGAGTTGCTTATCCGCTGCTGCAAATGGATGACACCTCGCTGCAGTCGGTGTAGCAGGGTGTCAGTGCACGACTGGGATTTGAGGAGGACGCTGAGGGTAACGCTTTCTCCTTCGAAGGGAGGTACGATGCGTACTGGTGACCAGGATCTGTGTTTTTTACACCCAAAGCAAGGCAGCATCTATACCGACCTGTTGACTTCAAACACCAGGCTCTGGCACGGGCCAAGACCCAAGCCAGAGATAGGAACGCCAAAGTCTTAAAAGGCACCGCTCCTCCCCACCGTGCTCA
Source organism: Aquila spilogaster (assembly GCA_024606505.1). Classification (NCBI taxonomy): domain Eukaryota; kingdom Metazoa; phylum Chordata; class Aves; order Accipitriformes; family Accipitridae; genus Aquila; species Aquila spilogaster. Next base: position 2,972 of record JANHGO010007849.1, on the reverse strand, counting down.
AGCCCTACTTGGGTATCCAACCTAAGAAACAAACCGCGGTCCTGGCGAACCGGTAAGAGCTTAAAGCGTGCTGGGCCCGGTTACACATAATTATACAAGACGCATCAGGTCAAAAAGAAACAGGGAAAAGCCGGGTGATTCACGCCACCTACCTTTAACACATACGGGCTGGAAAACAACAGGGTCTAGTCACCTTGGCCGCCTTCACAGCCAGCAAAACGAGACATGCACTCTGCAGGTGTGACTTACCTGAGCTGCTTCACCAGAGTAAAATTAATAGCTCCCTAAGCTCCACACCGACAAGCCTTCCCCTGATTACAGAGGGAAACTAAGGCAATTAGCTCAGTTGCAGACATCTACGGTTAGCCAAATAAACCCAAAGCGCAGAGCTGCCCCTGCAACCCGCCCGGGACGCGCTTCAAAGCACGCGTGTCCCGCGAACCCAGGGCAGCGCCGCAAGTCCGGCGCACCGCGCTTCGCCCGAGCAGACGCGGAGCAGGGCTGCCGCGAGGAGACCCCCGCGCCACGGGCACGAGGCTTCGCCCCTCGCCCTCACGCGTATCGGGCGGTCGCCCGCAGCTTTTCACCGCGGGGGTACGAGCCCATCAACCCGAACGGTGGGACGGTGCAGCCCTTCGCAATCCCGGAGGGAAAGGTCAAAGTCAGCTCCACCACAGCTTAACGTCAGCGCTTCAGCTTCTCCACCCTGATTTTGGGGGGGGGGGGGCTGATGTACCCCGGACCTAAGAGTCAGCCGTAACGCAGGGCGGGCAGCGGGTGGTCGCGGACTAATAAGCCCTCCCTCCCTCAGAGGAGAGACGCAGCGAGGAGCAACGCATTCGCCTGCGAAGACCGCAGCAAACCCCCCCGCTCCCCGGTCCCAGCAGCGCTCCCGACCTCAGCTCTGGAGCACAGGGGGAATTCTGGAGCAGCGTCAGGTACATTTTGGGTAGCCTTGCTGTTGCTGTTGTTTCAAAACTGGAGTGCGTGTTAAAATCGTAATAAAAATACAACCCCGAGCGCTATTCCCGCTAATGTTCATTTTTACCTTGAATTCAAACATGTATTACATACCCTTCTAATACAAAAAGGGAAAAGAGAATTCTCTAATAATTGGAGATACAGGAGGCTAAAGGCCAAATTTCATCATATTTTTCTTTATTTACGTTATTTTCCTTGAGACTGGAGCAACAGAAGAATGCTTTTACTCATCAGACGATTTTCCTAAAAACATCTGCTATTACGGCCAGGCTTCTAGGTTAACGCTGCCCTGTGATTAGAGCAACTACTCCTGCAAAATCTATTTGGGCTGAGAGTTTCAGGGGCTTCGTTTACACTAGGAAAACTGCAGAGCCGTAGTCCAGCGCTAGCATTGCCCCTGCATCGTCTTGCTCTTTGCAAAACCTCTCCGACCTGCCTCCATTTCAACTAGGGCTCTTGCAGCCAGCAGTGGGGCTATGTCAGTTCACATATTTTAAGGTTTTCCTCACAACCGGGAGGGATTAGAAAATGAGGCTTTGATGTGTTCAGGACATGTGCTTGAGATTACTTGTGTACCTAGATGCTAGCACATGTGTCTGCAAGTTGTGGTCTAAATTTGTTTGTCCCCGGCAGCTCATGTTTGCAGCTATGGGTGGAGTTCGTGTAAAATTCTGTAACTGTCTGCCATTTTGTAGTCAATAATACTCTATAACCTACATTCAGTAACAATGTTTGAGTCTATATTGAGGAATATTGTATTACTGCAGAATAAGAGCTACGACACATAAGGCCCACATAATGAAAACAACATCATCGCAAGAGAAGTGGTTGAAAATTACTTTGAAAGCCATTTGGAAAATTATTGCAGGATTATTAAGGATTATTGATGAATAAATGCCACCTCTATTTTTTTTTTTTAAAAGCTGCACATGCCAAGCCATTTTATGAATTCCTGCATATATGGGGAGAGTTTTACATATTTTATGTAGCGTTTTTTTATTCTGAGATGACAAGCACTAAATACATCTGCTGCCTTGTGTTTCCACCAGACCAAGTACTCTCCGTAGCACAGGAGGTGTTACAAAATCTTAATACAGAGTTCTGCAAAGCGCAGCAAGATTTTTTTGATTTTCGCCTTTTTTTCAACAAGTGTTACCTTCTGTGGACTTCTCCAAGACGAAAAACCAAACTGACCCGTACCAGTTACACTTCTTCAGCACTTCTCAACTTTCAGACGTGCTATTCCTCTTCAAGTCAATCAGAGTTTTAAGGCTAAATCTAACCCTGCATGCTTTGCCAATTTTCTCTGGTGTTTTTCTCCTAGAAATGCAGGCACTTAGTATACATGTAGCAGTGAGACCGTATTAAAAGCCACAGCAGGTGGAAAATAATACAGCCCAGGGAAGTTTTTGGTTTTGACTCTCCTCACAATCAAAGCTAAGCACAAAGCACAATGAGGCACAGTAAATAAAGACATTTCACACAGACAAGCACGAAAATCTTCCAAAACAAAGAAAATTAAATTATCTTTCAACTAAAGAACACGCTGCAGTGAAGGACTAAATGAGCGATTCTAATTAAAACCATGCTGCGAATCTCCTACTTTCCACCCCGAAAAAAATCAGCCAGTGTTTATGCATGTACAGCCACCCTCCAAAACCAGTCAAGCAGCTTTCCAGCCAAACAACGCAAGGCGCAGCATCTCAGAACTACGAAACACATTGAAATTATTTCCATAGCGATCATAACAACAACGTGCCAGGCCAAGATCCGCAGGGAACGAAGGGGAGGGTTGGCGGCGGGGGCCCCCGGCGCTGCCCGCTGTGCCAGGCCCGCCGCCGGCAGCACCCGCGCGGCGCCCCGTCCCCTCGCCCCACGGTCGCATCCAGCGCCCCGCCGGTGCGCGCCGACCCGAGGTTATATTTTGGAGTTTATTTTTCCAGTGAAAATTAAAGTCACATGGGGCATATGTGACTTTATGCCCTATGCAT
>JANHGO010007848.1:0-50738 GCA_024606505.1 Aquila spilogaster | reverse complement strand
CCCCCCCCCCCCCCCCCCCCCCCCCCCCCCCCCCCCCCCCCCCCCCCCCCCCCACATCCAAGCACTTCACAAGTATTAGTATTACATTCTTAGCCTTTTAAAGTCCTCTGCGTTGTGGCCTGCGCTGCGTTCAATAACCCCATGTTTCCATAAAATTGCTTCCTGTGAAGCTGTAGAAAAGGCGAGGGGACAGACTTCGAGTTGGTTCAGCATTTTTTTCCAGCACAGATATTTGCATATGCATTTCTTAAATTTTATTTTCATTCACTGATTTAAGTATGTCATTCCTCAAACTTTTGCTTCCCCTCCCAAAAGCATCACGTGGAAACGAATGTTTTCCTGTTGCTGAAGATAAGTTTGCAGAAGTTTTGAAACTTGTCCTGAACGACTTATTCCATTTTCTGCTAGCTCATGTTACAAATACAAAGAACACAGCCTAAATTGGTACCTGCATGAATCTTCTCACTTAGAAAACAAAGAAGAGCAGCAGCACTCCCACCCATCGCCCTTCCTACAGTGAATTAAACTGACTGTTCAAGTTGCACCTCCAGAAAAAATCTTCACTTTTCCACAAACTTGCAGTCTTCATTTACTTAATCAGCTGCAGGCTTTGGATAACAATCTGTGCTTGGAATCACTGCATTTTCTCATTTCTGGAATAAGCTCTTCTCTGATTTTCTGGTTCACTGAAGATTTCTGAGATCTTCTTGCTACCACATGACTTCAGTTGAAAATAAGATTAGAAAAAACTGCATTTCCCATAAAGCAGAGCTCTCTTTCTGGCTATATCTGTCACTCCTCACCATTCTGTTTTTCTGCCCCTTCTTCGGGCTATAGTACCTATGGCTATCTTCCCAGTGCTGCTGCACTGCAGACAGAGACATCCTCCTTTGAACACAGCTTGGCCTTCACACTTGGTCCTTCAGATCTTCTTGTATTTATATCCCTTGCCTAACACTGATCTTTCGTTTTGGTATCATGACACAATGGGATTTTCTGGACCAGCAATTTCCATGCATTTTAAGAATCATGCCTTAGCAAGAGGGATTTTTGCTTTCCCAAAGAACTAAACAGGAAAAAATGAGGTGTTTCTCTCACCTGAAACCACATTGAATTCAAACTGAAATTTAGCACAAGGATGAGGATTCTGTTACACATGGAAGGAAAGAGAGGTGTCTGGATAAGGGAAGAAATGCTGTTGTTGACTCCAGTTGAGGCCTCCCAGCCTGAACTGAGAACTCATCTCAAACTTCTGCTCTTCCAGATATCACCTGGACAACCATCCACATCATTACGCTTTGTTTTCAGAATTACAGTTCTTGAATAATTCCTAGAGCAGAACAGATCTGAGGACACAGGTTTTGAGGTTTGTGGATGTATGAGACTCCGAGTTAACAAAGATGTTCCCACCAAGATAAAACTTTTTTCTACCACATTCACAATATGTTTGTGTGTCAAAAGCACGCCATATCCTTTACTGGTGTTTACTTATGCTTCTCCTTAAACAATTGTCCTGTCTCATGTGCAAATGTGGCAGACATCATTCAACAATTGTAAAACCGATCTATATTACACCTGGCATTGTCAGTTTAAGGTCACTGGGAACATATTTGCAAGATGGTGTTTACTTATGATCTGTGTGTTGATATGCCTCACACTTCCTCTTGTTTTCTCTCCTACTTTAGTGCTGTTCATAGAGTAATTCTTTTCATAGGTATTAGCTAGCTTTTTGTTTCTTTCCTTTAAGAACATTACTCTGAAATCATTCTGTATTTCTCTGTTGACTGTCTAGCACTGAAAAATACGGTAAAAAAAAAAGAAAAAAAAGCTAATATTTTTGCATTACCCCTGTTATCTGTACTCAGTGATAAGTAACCAGAAACTTTCAGGTGAAGAATGACTAAGTGAAATGGTAAAGTAAATCTTTAAGGAAGTCTTCAAGATTTCTTACCGCCTTAGGAGGAAACAGAATACACTGGGGGCATTCACTAATCATGAAAAGAGCTTCTTCACTATCCCTAGGCATCGCAGCTGGTCTCTACTGCATTCCCAAGAAAACTGCTGGCAACCTAGAAAATGGAAGGCCCTGCAATGGGGGCAGCTGAGGGGTCAACGCTTGTCTGGCAGTATGAGAGAGAATGCATGTGCATTGACTGGATTCTTGTCTTCTGGAGTTAGAGCAACAAGCACTTTCTCTGTCTCTCAGCACAAAGCTAACAAGTTGTACTGAGTTTTGACAGTAACAGTTTCCACAAATCGCACTCTAGTGCACCTGCCTCACAGATCGCGATGCATCTGGTGGTGAGTTCACATGTAAAACCTGTTGCAGTACATCTGTTAGGCAAAATGTTGCATGCAAGATCCACACCATGCGAGAAGAAAAAACATATGGCTCAGTAATACTAACAGAATCAAGACAATGTAATTTGGTGGTCCTTTTCTTTTGAACTGTCATGGAATACTTGGTCTGTTACTTTGAGGACACACAAGAGCCAATACCTTGAACAAGACTCAGTGGTACTTCCCACAGCATCCTCAGCCAAGGTGAAATAGTTACTTCCTCACTGTATAAAGGTTACAAAATGCAGGCAAGCAAAAACATGACTTGTCCTCAGCCACCCCACAGATATAAGTCAGTTAGGTCAGGTAGCATAGGAACAGGACGATGGAAGGGAAAGTGTGAGCTCTCTCCATTTCCACTGCAACCAACACAAAGCAAGTCCTGGGACAGGGTATATATGTTTGGGAACCTACTGAGGCTTTTCTTTCTTTCGACAGAAAAATGAATGTGCTTCACAGTACCTCCTCTGAAAAAAGATAGTATCCTAAACCACAATGACACTTGAACTGGTTTCATATATGTTTGTAAGATGTCCAAAAAGGACATTTGTTCATTGCCGATATCATTAAAGAAATTTCCAGTGCCTGTGCTCATGGACTAGCATGTTCTGTTGAGTTATTAATGTTGAGGGTCAAGGGTGTGAGCCACATGGCTGTGGTGTTAGTCATCTCCTGTTTCAGGGCAGTGTGTATATTGACATTGCCACTTTTTTAGTGATAAGCTGGTTCTGGGCAGTTTTCTTGAATGTATGAATACCTGCAAACACTTTAGCTCTTTTTTGCCCATCCTGAAGAAAGGTTTGGTAACTGAAGAAAAAAAAAGACATAGCTTTTTTTGTAACTTTCCTGTCTATTCATTAGCTATTAACCCAGCCTACTCAGCTGAAAACCAGCTAAGGCTTGAGTCCTGGTCACACCATGACACACATCACAATAATGCTGGTTTTCTCAAATGGACATCCTGAACTAGCTCTCAACTCTGGAGTGTGGGTGTAGTCACCCCAGCTTGGAGTTCAGCCTCAATTCTCAAATCCACACCATGAGGCAAAATAATTAGGCAGCCAGACTAGTGAAATTATTGCACATTGTGTAGTCCTGGTAACAAGAAGTCTTGCCCTTACTACCAGCGATACACAGTTCTCAATATCTGAACCAAGTAGATCAAAGCTAAGTAAAAGGAATTTGTACTTGACTCCTTTGCTACCAAATTACTGTCCTAAGCATTTGAAAAGAGTGCCTGACCTGACAAGGCCTCAGCACCCGGGTCCTATACATGACGTAAAACTGACAAGTGAAAAAAATAGCTACCTACTACACTTTTCTAAGGGCCTTCAACTCTCCAAAGGCAGCAACTCCCCACAGAAACTTGGCTTTTCACTCAACCCTTCCAACCACCACTCCTTTTTCACAAGAGCCTTACTTTGTCTTCAGCTAATGAACAAGAAAGCTGAAAGATTACTCAAAGTTTGTCTCTTAAAATCTAGGTGGTTCAAACTAGGTGTGCAAATTTTGGTGTGAGCAACAACCACAACCACAGTCACAAATGGGGTTCTTAGCATGCCAAGTATTCCTTCTGGGCTTGAAATTCCTTCTGAAGTACCTCCCATAACTCCCTTCTAGATAATGAGTTGAACAAAGCCACACCTGTTTCTTCAGAACCAAAAACTTTCCTCATTCTAATAACGTCTACCACATTAGGTCATTTTGCAGAAACCTCATTGGAAGTATTCACGTATGTTCAGTTTACTCAAGGTCTGATATTGGAAGCTTCCTCTCTATATAAGTTCTTGGACAAGATGAGTTTTCTGCAGGCTGTCTCATTACTGGAAGCCTTGTAATTCTGCGAGAATGGTGAGTCCTTACATCTTACATTGTAAAAGAAAATTATATGTTGCTACAGATTTTCAGAGAGGTTCTGCCAGATTTATCTGAGCACTCAGAGATCTAAATAACTCAAAATTGAATTCTGAGGACAAAAGTCAGACATATGAGGACAGGCAGGTTAGAACCTTGGGTAAAAGACTTCAGCATTTACAGTGCAGGAGATGTCCAATAGGACTACAGATGAAGGCTTTTCATTTGCGTGAGATGTTTGAGTGTAATCACTTTTCTGGCAGAAAGCAGCTCTGTTTTTCCTCAGCCTAGCACTGGCCATCTCTTTTACAAAAATAATCCAGGATTATATCTGAATGTTTAGTTAAACTTCAAAATGTTACCTTGATTTTTAGCCTTTTTTTCAGCTCAAGTATAGCTACATTCTCCCCACAGAAAAGAATTTATCTCAGTAAGTACTAGAATTCTGTTTTCTACTTTCAAGAAATCAAAATATTTCAGTGACATATGCTTAAATTCTTGATCTAGCACCTACTGGTTAGTATGACTGTTCCCAGCCCTGTAGTATCCTTAAAGACCTTGCAAATAAATCCATCCAACTAGTGCCATTCTAGCATGGTTCTGTAAATCTGTACCAAAATCCTCCTTTCTGGGTCCAGACTGAGTAGCTGCTTTAAGTGACATCTACAACATCATCTTTCAACTGTATTTACTTTATGATTGATAGTCTGAATATAGGAAAAAATCTGCCCCATTCCATGGCAGAGTACAGCCTATGGAGAAAGCTAAGAAGTGAGAACAAGTTGTGAACATAAGTTGTGTGTTAGTATTTTGTACCAGACTTGCCTAGGATGATCAGATACCCATGACGCTTATTTTTTTTGTGATTATCAATGCCATGGAATCAATTATCACAAAATGTGCATGGTTAAAATACACATTACATTATAGATTTCCTGCCTTCCAATGAAATCCCTTGTTTGCAGTGCTCAGGTTGTTTTACTTATCTTGTCCCTCCAGGAATGCCTGCTAAACAAACTGTCGGTTTTTAACTTTTTCCTCTGCACAATTAAATGCATGTTTATCCTTCCTTCCATATCTAAGGTATAACTTATTTTTTAAGAAGTCACCAGTCCTACTTTGTCCAAAATATATAAATACGCATATACACTCACAATACATGGGGAGAGAGAGGCATTCTTAAGAACCACACATTTAGTGGCAGAGAACAACGAGAAAAATGAATAAGGAGAGGGAAGGAGTAGAACATATCCCCTGTACAGTTTACTTTCACAGACAGCAACTGGGTCTACCAATCCTGGACCAGGCAACACTCAATTTTAACAGCTTGGAAAGATAGACTTGTTTTTTTTTTCTCACAAATGATGCTCTGCCTCTGTCTCTAAATAATATCATTGATAATTCCGATTGTGTGTTAAAGTGTCTAAAACACAAACGACAATTGGATTTTGGTTCAAAATCGCAGTGTATTTTCCTGTTTCTAATAGCAATATTTACCATAAGGAAGTTTTAGTATATTCTTAAGTATTTGCAATAATTCTGCTTTCCTCTTCAGAAGACCCTCGTGGCCTGCATTCTTGTTCTTTCTGTTAGCGTGACAGTGTCCAATGCTTACTGCTACTTTCAGCCACTGAGACCAGTGAAGCATGGTGATGAGATTATAGGTAAGAAGTCAGCTGTCCTCAACTTGTCATACAGTCCCACAAGCACTGCCTGATTGGATTTATCTAGTTGGTGCAATATATCATAATTTAGAAATCCATGAAAATAGTGGAGAGAAACTGCTGGGAAATGGAGGAAAAGAAGTTATGGAAAGAAATGAACTTATAATATGTCATAAAAGAGAAATTCTCTAAGAAACATGGCATAGACCAAATTACAAATGGATTTTGTCCAGGGAAGTAGCAGAGGCTTATTTTATTCATCTGCATGATGTTGTCATTTCTCTTGTTTTTATTTTGAATGCTTCTGCAGGAAAATAAGTGTTCAAAAGTGGCATGCAACAAGAGCTGACTTGTGCCAGCATGCAAAATAAACCAAGAGACCCTAGATAAAACTTTTTTTCAGAAAAAGCTATTGGTACTAGAAGAAAAAAAGTGCTAATTATGCCAAAGAAACAGAGTACGTTTGTAGACAAAGGCATAACCTAGACTCACTCTAGCCCAGTCCTCATAAAATTTTGCTTTCCAAATCACTTGGAAGCTTATTTCATGAGTGTTGGACAAGAACTTCATATCCATGACATGCTTTCTTCCTGCAGCTGAGGATTGGGAAGAGTTTTCCGGGCAGATTTAGACATGTTCTAAATGACGAGTTAACAACAGTTAGTGTTAATGGTGGGGTGAAGTCAAAGCCTTTTCTTACTTCTGACCAGGATCATGCCCTGTTTCCTTCCTGCTTTGGGCACCTACTTCCAAGATGAGCTATTCTAGGAAACTTGAAGCTGCTGAGAACAGCAGAGTTCAGCAGAGTTGAGGATACCCTTTTCCATGCTTTAATATAATAGTAGTCCTTCTCCACTACTGTAAAAATCCACCAGAGCTCCTACAGGAACTGTGCAGGCAATAGCATTGTTAGTACAGTAGGTCTAACAGCTACCCACATGCTTCATTTTCAGGCAGCTATGATATGAAGGGACAGCCACATGAATTTGATTCTCAGTGGAAGACTGAAGACTGCTTTGAGTGCTCCTGTTTAAGGTCTGGGATAAGCTGCTGCACCATGTAAGTTCAGAGTAGTGGGGTTCCCTCCACTGGCACAAAGCACTTCCCTCACACAGGGTTCCCTGAGAAACCACCAGGACCCTCCTCTCACTCACTCCCTTTGTATCACAAAATTGATCATTAACCCAACACTGAACACACAAGAAGTTCCTCTGAAAAATAGAGCTCATGTTTAAAAACTAATTCTTGATATAACAAAAGAAAAAAGGGAGTAATTATGAACAGGCTAAAATTTCAGGCAAGATACTTATTCAATAGAGAACATTTAGTTACTTAAGAGTCTTCTACTGCTGCTAATTGTTTCCAAGTACACATGGCCTCTTTTCTCTCCGAGGTGAAGCCAGCATTACACTGGCCTGCCTATAACATCCATGTGATTCTTGTTCCATATCACAGCTAAACAGAAAAACAGTGATGTTGGAGTAGCAAGTAAACACAACAAGCATCCTTTGGGTATAAATCAGTAAACTACAACTCTGCCTTCCTCCTATTTAAGCAGCAGGGTGAGCAGCCTTTTGCTGTCAGCTTCACGTGAACTCCCTTTTCAGTTATTAAACACTATCTCAGCATCACCTCTCCAAATTACAAGTGTAGATGCCATCTCAAATGGAAGCCACTTCCTTCTTGCTCTAATCACCCGTCCTTCTTCTCCCAATGACAGCTATGCAACACCAGTTAATTTTGACGAAGAAAAATGTGTAAGCATATTCAACAAAACTGCCTGCGCTTACAAAGTAGTGGAGAAAGCTGATCACTCAAAAACATGCGAAGCACATGAGTGGGTGGGCTAACAAAGGAGAGCCATGGATGTGGGGGAGATAGCCTCTTTCCATTCCAAGGAATATTTCTCCCACAAATTTAAAAATACTGAAGAACACAGCCATCGAGTGAAGTCTGCTCAGAAGCCTTCCTGAGTGATAAAACAGAACCTACACACAAAAGATTCCCTCAGTTTCTCTGCCTTCTGCTTCTCTGTGCAGCAAGAATTAACTTATTACTTCCTAGACATTCAGAATTAAAGCTGACCTTAAGCATCATCGGCAGCTGATGATTTCAATTATTCTCTCATTACACATCAGTGCCAAGGAGTATGTTCTGTTCTCTGCACACAGCTATATTTTAAGCCTAAAAATAAAGCCAGATGAAGCATCAAAAGTTCGTGTGACTTTCCTTCTCTTTTTTTTTTGGAGGAAGAAGACCTAAAGAATGAACAGTCCAGATAACAAGGGAAAGCAATGATAAGTGGCTTAAAAAAAATAACTGAACATTTCCTTTCCTAAGACAACGTCTACTATGATAACCATTTATCCTGCTTGGCCCCCTAGAGCCTGCCCAACCTCTGGGCTGTGAGAGGCACCAGCTATCCCACTTACCCACAGCACAGCAGTCCCAGTCCTTGGCCCTTAAAGAATTCAGACTTCTGAACTGGCCACTGCTGTGAACAATATTCAGGAAGAATACAAGCCAGAAAATAAGAATATGAATGTAACAGTAACCAAAGAGCAACGTGCTCCAATGACATTTCTGAAGGCCATGGTGTATTTTCTCAGTAATTGCAGAGACTTTCTGGGTCAGTATACTTGCTTCTGAAGCCCTGAATCATCAAATCCTTTAACAGCCAGCACCCTTTTGTGCAATGCTACAGCCTGAATTTGATCAGCTTATAATTGTGGCCTACTTTTAATGGAAGCTAAACTCTGTGTTTATGGCTTCAGTAGAGAAGAGATCAAGTTCTGTGTGGTATTCCCAAAAACGGGACCACTTTTCCTCTGCCTGCCATTTTTCTCCCATCCTCAGTTACTTTTCTGCATTACCAAAGTCTATTTCCTTTATCTCCAGTTTTTCTGAAGGCATCTATATTCTGCTGCAGATCATGATCTGATCCCTGAAGCAGAATGAAATCCACTAAAATCCAGCCATCCCTGAGCTCCCCATCATGCTCTGAAGTTTGCTGGTCAGAGCTCTGTCAGACAGAGCTGGAGCAGATGAGGCATCCCCTTATGTAACCTCTTACAGTTACCCTGAGGCTGAGAGCATTGCAGCTTCTGAGTCATTTCAGATGGATGCTACCCAAGCACCAAGGGCATGAGAGGGAGTTTAAAAAACAAACTGTTGCCCTCTCCTATATCTTGCAGGCACCATCAGCATACAGAGAAGGCACACTCATAGAGCACAGCAAGTCTCAAGGAAGCTATGCACCCAAACTCTAGAAAAGCTAGACTTACTGGCACATTCATGCAATCCCAACCAATATAACCACATCCCAAATGCACCCAGACACCTTCTTCCAGCACCTGCCCATTGTTGATACGGTATGTGGATCCACATTGCCTGCCATGAAAAAAAAACAGGAAAGATTCATTTCAAGCCTAAACCAAAAAGTCTCCAGAGAGCTGCTCTCTTCTTGCCTGCTCCAAGTTCCAGCATGCAAACAGATGATGTGATGATGTTACCTATCACATCCCTTTTCAGAACGCCAGAAGCACATCAGGAACTTGGCTGCCTTTTCTAAGAGGAGTCTAACTGAGGGAGGATGACAAAACCCTCCAAACTGAGAAAGCAGAGACAGAGCATACAAAGCTCTACTCTTCCTTGTTTAGCCAAGTGTTTCGTCATGGCATTTCTCCTCTTTAAATGCACACAGCTACAGTCCCTACAAAGAACACATCCCCAGCCTAGGCCTTCACACTTCAGGTGATAACACCACTAGCTCCACATAGTGGAGAGGAAACATTCATGTAAGAGTTCCCCATTATCCTGACATTTACAAGACACTGCAGAATGCTGAGAGCCCAGCACAACCCCAGGAAGAGACTGTGTGCTCTCTTCCATCCCTTACCCTCTGCACACCTAGTGAGGCACTCCTACTAGTTCTGTTAGAAATCAGATGGAATTTCAGGTGGCCCTGATCCCTCAAATCCCAGTAAATCTTTTCAAGGCAAGACTTTTAAATACCAGTAATATGTTCTTGCCCTAAAGTGAAATATAACATTTATCTTACCAAAAAGCACATCTTTGAAATGCAACTCCAGAACACACGTGCCATAATCTGATGGAAGTTTTCCTATTAAAGGGCGTTTATCACATAAAACTTCCCTGGTTTTGTATCCATTCTGTTTCCATTAAGATTTTTGCCACAGTCTTAAAAATAAAACTTAATTGGAACAATCTTGAACAAGGAACATACATATTTTATTTATGTTATACTTAGTGGGAAAGCTGGAGAGTTGCAAATCACTTTCTGCTTTGTACTATTTTTTTAATGTAGAAGCATTCAGTTTATGACAGTTCAGCATTTTCACTTTGTTCTTCATGAATGCATCTACTGGTATGCAGGAATATTTGCCTTGGCACCTTTTGAATGTCTTCAAGTTTCTGCTCAAATCTATTGTGTGCATATCTCTCAAAGCCATACTGTATGTTAAGAGCGAAATGATTGGCTTTATAATAGTAATTTATATGAAACTTAAGAACACACAAGCCCTATGACTAATCTAAAACACTTAGTAGGACTTACCCCCACCCCAAAATTCTTCTTTGACATTGACTTTCTTTCAGTATATAACTCTCTCTAAGATTATGAGTCCTGACAGAAACATTTGCAAGCATAACACTTAGAATTTCCGTATCTGTTTCAGTTGTGTGTTTGGCGTCAGGCAACCTTGAGTAGGAAAGGGTTTGAAAGTTAGAATAACCAAAATCAGATCAGAAACAGAGAGTAGAAAACCAGTGCTACTCCACCTGGTGCTCACCAGCAGCCAGGAATTGCAGGGAAGCTCGAACTAACTTTCCAGCAAGTGTTACAGGAAGTGTCAAGAATTTAATACAGCAGATTGCTCTAACTAGTTTTTTTTTGTTTTGGTTTGGTTTTTGTATTTTTTTTTAAAAAACCTCTTCCTCTACTATGAAATCACTAGATGGCATCCTAGTCCCACAGCAGTGGTTCTGTGCGAGAAGGAAAGACTGGTCAAGCCAAATCTACAGAGTGTGTGAAAGCCTGAAGCCTAATTCTGCTGCTGGCTGATTGGAGCTTAATTTTCATTTGTTCTAGCAGGGTTTAAGAATGCAAGCAGCTTTTTAGAAGCATCTTTAATCTATTAGTATGGGGAGAAGCTTCTGAAGAGGTCATCAACAGGATTGAGCACCTATAAGATCTTTGGACTTGAACAGACTTGCCTACCTATCACCATCCCTTACACAAGATAAAGAAAGCTTGATAATAACTCTACTCTAAAGCTTTATTCAGGAAGTAGATGTATTAGCATCTCTAATTTTCAACAGAGCAAAAAAATACCCAAAAACAACCCAAAACAAACACACAAAGACAAGAGTTTGCGATAAGACTGATCTCATGCTTTAAAGTCTGTGGCAGCAAGCCTCCTTATATGCTTCTCATAAAAACCTGCAGTTTTACTATACCTATTTCTGACTACATCGCCCCTTTTTTTCCCCCCACTGTAATTTTCTTGCCTTCTAGAGTAGCAAAAGAAGATTCCAGAAAGTTTCCAATATGATATTTCCAATATCATGAAGAAAAAATTTTGCCCTGTTGACAGATTTTTTCAATAGTCCATGCCAGTAACCACACTCAATGTCAGATTTAGAAGTTTCTTGTGCATTGTGTTAGTGCAGCGTTCCTTAACTTGGAAGGTAACAAGCTCTGTTTGCTGAGCTCACTTCTGCTCAGGTCCTAAGGTTGTGGTCTACTCTAAAGACTTAGCCACAAGCAGGACTAGGTTCAGCCTGCAGCCCTGAACCCTGGGATTTACCAGCCGAACTCCTCAGAAGCATTAATTTCAGGTAACAGAGATACAATTGCTTGTCCACCAAGTAATCCTGGGCAATTCTTTCTCCAGAACCAGCAGCTCAGAGCTGATAAGACCACAGGCATTGGCTGGAAGGAACAAGCGTCTGAACATCCCATTTACAGTTCAGAATGCATACATGCCATCAGCTGCTGCCACCCTCCTCTTCAGCACTAGTTTTTGAGAGATGCCAGTCAGGAAACAATTCTGTGGATGACTTGGGAACTATAGCATGCCAACATATTGCAATTTAACTGCATTATTTTATTATTCAGACACATTTGCAAGGCCATGGATAGAAGTAGAATCCATAGACATGATCAGCATCCCATCTGCAAGAGGAATGAGAGAAGATTTAATGCAGGGCTTGATCACTAGAACTGCTACCAGAGTCCTGAGACTTTGTGACATCAGGTAACTCTGGGGAGCTTGAAAAGGGGTCAATGGACATTGGCTCAAAGGAGCCATCACCAAAGCAGAGATGCCCCAAGCACAGTACAGGCAACAAGACAAAACAAAACTGCTCTGGACTCAGATTCAAGGTTTGTGGAAAGGTCAGTTCTGAGAAGGCAACTGGAATCCTGGAAGAAGAAAGAGTTTAAGCCTCTGTCCACATAGGTCTGCAGGTCTCAAGCCTAGTACAAAAGGAAGGAACAAAGTAAATTTTTCTTCTCTTCAAGAAAGTGATTACATTGCATTTGTATTATGTTATCTTGCTGAAGAGTTTAAAGAGTCAGGCCTTCTGCAGGAGCAGCCATTAGAAAACTCAAGTTTTGCTTCAAAGAAGATTTTTGCTTCAAAAAGCAACAGGCAACCAGCAGACCATGTCTAACCACAGGCTCCTGAAGACAGGTTAGGATTTCAATGCAGGCAAGTTTCGTTTGAGTTACAGGAGTGAGACCTGGCCTGTGATCAGAGCCTTGGTGACCTGGGGGTGACATCAAGGCACTCTTTCTGGTCTGAGGTGGGGAGAGCAGCCCAGTCTGGCTTCAGGCATGTCCAAGTTACTCAAAATCTTCCTAATTGGCAAAAGCATCTCCAGGCAGAACTGCCTCCTTGGTTTGGCACAGTCGCTGCGTTTGTCAAACCACTGCATTATTTAACCAGTTTAGTTTGGCAACTTCACTGACAAACAGCAATATAAACAGGGAAAGGCAGTGCTGGATGTTCCTCTCATCGCTTCACAGACCTCAAGCTAAGGACACCCATACATTAACTGCTGCCATATCCCACAGCTAGTGAAAAACTCACAGGCTGTCTGGAGCCAGGCTGTGAACTCCACTGGCACCGCAGATCTCAAAGGAGAAGGCACAGAGGCAAGCAGCAAGCTGTGTCAGAAGGGCAGCACTCCATGACTCAGGAGGCACTCAGCCTCTTCACCTCTTACAGCCATCCACTGGACAAGATTGACTTATCCTTCTCTTAACAGAGGGACCCCAAAGGGCACAGCTCTACAGCCCTAAGGGGAAGAGTTCATTCACATCTACACAACAGAGAACCCTCTACTCCTTCACTACCTACTTGAACTGGAAAGCCTTACTGACTCAAGAGGAGACTCCTGATCATGTCAGCAAGCATGGATAGAGAGACTGGTTCAGCCTCTGTTCTCTTATAGATCCCATTCATAACTCAGAATTACAAACTTTTGAAAACACTTGGCTTCTTCATTCTCAAGTTTGCAATCTAAGTGGCCTTAAAATACCTTTTTTACTTTAAAGGAAAATAAGAAATCACACACAGCATGCATTAGCACGCACCTCAGGTTAAGGAACCAGCACCACCAGAAATTTCTGGCAGCAATGGCCTCAACCACAGTGAGGTTGGCTACCTGAGAAACATCAGTGGTTTGGAAAAACTCATTAATATAGTTTTTTATTTTCAAGAAAGGAAAAAATACAATAAGCTTAGTATCTTAGGAGAATTTAGAATGCACCTTGCCTTTCAAGAGTGTTAACATTTCTTCATAACTATACTGTTATTACAGATATTACATACTTCAACAGTCACTCATCAAGGAATATGACAAGATTAGGAGTGACAGCGAGGTCAGGCCAGAAATTTGAAGGCCATCACACATTTAAAAGTTTAAAAGCATAAGAGAAATAGTATTTTCACTTTATTTCCTCTTAAAGTAACTAAGTTGATTTGAAGAAATCATTCCCTTCAGACAGGAGTTCATTCATTTAAGGACTACCATGGAAGAAGTTTTTCCTGAAGGTACTTCATCAGACACCACAACTGTTTCCTTATGCAGAACCACACATAGAGCACAATCTACCAAAAGTCAAAAGATTAACACAAAACTACAATATTAAAAGTATAATGGAATCACCAAGGTTGGAAAAGACTTACAAGATGATCCAGTCCAATTGTCCACCTATCACCAATAGTTTTCACTAAACTGTGTCCCTCAACACAACATCTAAACATCCCTTGAATGTAAACTACAGTAAAAGCTCTATACCTTCTTGCTAAGAACAACAACAAAAACCAAAACCAAACACACTTACACAGATCAACTCCTCTGTCATAACGGGCAGCAACCACTTCCTCTGCAATCACCTTCTTTGATGTGGACCCCTCCAGAGACAGGGCTTGCTCTACCACTGCGCCTCTGATCCCAGAACCCCTTCCAGGGCAGCCTGGCTTCCTCCAACTATTTGTCAATCAGTGGAAGCTAATGAGTAATCAAGTTGTTTAATCAAGCACAGGCTTGCTGAAAAAAACCCCGCCAGCAGAATTTATGCAACTCATTATGCTGGGAGTCCTCTGGTAACTTTCAGAGCTTGTCATGCCTGTGCTTGAGTTCAGCAAAGCAGTGGATTCCTCCAGACCCCAGCATGGCCACGGATGGTCTGGGGTCTGTGAGAGTTTTCCTGGCTGTTTGTGAGATGCAGCCTTGCATACTGTGTACTGCAACAGTGCAATTGCAAAAGCCCCCGACGCTTGTGGTAAGATATCCTGATGATCTCCAGAACCTACACTGCAAGATCCCTGCTGCCTTGGAGGCGGGGTATGTATGAGGTGAAAGAAAGCTGAAATTTTGCTTTCTTTGCCTTTCCTAATCCCTAACATCACTATTATTGCTGTCAGGAAGACATTAGATACAAAAGCACCCTGACTGTTAGCTTCATTTCTGAACTGAGACTATACACATGCAGCTCATCTCACTTTTGCTGAAAGAAAGGTGGTGTCTGTTCATGGTGATCTGTGTGTGTCTCATAGGCAGGGGTTTGCATCAGCAACCAAGAGATATGAAACTCTATGGCTAGTCCCCACAGGTCATTAAATACGGACAAAATAACGTCACATATAAAATGGAATTATAATAAATCAGTCTGAGAACAGTGGTGTCTCCACACTGCTGCGCTGTAGGAATGACCTGTTCCAGACCTGGGGTGATGTCCCGGCAGCAGGTCAGGTGAACAATAGCAAACCGCTGCCTTGCTGTGCACATGCCCTTTCCCCGCTGCTCCCTGATGGCCTGCCAGGGCTGAGGGTGCAGCTTTTGGGGGGTCACAGGCTTTCTCCAACACTGGTGCTGGTGTGGAGTAACTAATGTATCTGCTGGAGTTTCTTCTGATTTACACTGGCACAGCTGAGATCAAGATGTACATTAGTGCACAAAACAAGCCTCTGCAAGGCTTTTTGAGGTGACACCTTCTGATCGATGGTAGGAACAGGTTAGAGTGTCCACTGGCTCCCAGGGTGCTCGTGGTGACATCACCTCCCTTTGCAGTGACCATTGTTTCCACACCGTATATAAATACACAGCTGCCCCTCACATTGAGATGTGATCAGTCCATGCAAGAATGGTAAGTCACTATATGCTATGTGTGCATGTGTGTACATACACGGAAAGTATTTTTCAGTCTGAGCTTATTTGTAATAGTAGGACTTGTTCTCAATTCTGTTCAAGTCTGTCATATCCCTAAGACCACTGAAAAAAACAGTTTTAAAGAAAACTTCCTGCTTCTTTTCTAGAAATTCTTACTGGTCTTCTGCTTGATCCTCTTCTCAAGGACTCTGTGCGATGCCCGCTGTTACTTCAGAACATCCAGCAAGTACGGTAAGAATGGCAAATACTGGGCATCCCTGAAGTAGAGAGTCAAAGTCTGATTTTGTTGCAAGTGGTGGAATAGTATAATGCATTCAGTGTTGAAGATTGATCCAATCAGCGGGATGCTTGGCTATTAACCCACCCGAAGACATCTCCAGGCAGACAGACACTATTCCATGACATAGGTGCATGCTCAGGGCTGATGTATAGCTGAAGCCATTGCCCACATGGCAAAACACACAAGCCATCAAGAAGCATTGACTAACCTGAGTAGGGTATCTAACACTAAAACCAAAGCAAAACTGGTGTTACTGAAGCTTAATAAAAGTTGAGGGAGAAGAGGGAGAAATTATTTTAGATCTGTATGTCGAGTATGAGAAAGGGCAGAAATATCCTACCGTAGCCATCAGCTGAAGTATTTCTTTAGCATGTGGTTACTACCACTTTATCATGGCATGTTGGACTCTCCTGTGCTCTTCAGGAGCAAAGACTTGGTATCTCCTTTGCAAAGCACTGGGTCAGATTCTCTCCTGATGTGACTCAATGTAAAACAGAGTTTTGGTTGCCAGCCCATGAACATAAGACTGTGATTTATGTCTATTAATACATGTCTGTATTGATTTACTGACTATTGCTTTCTGCTGTGTACATGTAGGGTGCATTTCAAACAGAAACCTCTACGTTTTCGGTGCGGTGTGGAAGACTGAAGATTGTTACCAGTGCAAGTGTAAGATGAATGCGATGGTTTGCTGCAGCTTGTAAGTTCCCCCAAATTACTGCTTGCTTATTAAGGAACTGGTTGAAATGTCCAGACTTAAAGAGCCTTAGTGAAAGCCTTAGCTGGAATATTGCATGATGATGGGGGGAGTCTAGGTGCTCACATGCACCAAAGGGGTGGATAGCTGGTTGGGTCATTATAGGTCATGGGTAGAGCTTACATGCATCTAGTAGCTAACACATGTAGAGATATGATTAGTTAATATGGGTCATGGGAATGCGTAGCGATAGGTGGGTTGATCTGGGGTGGTCGTGTGTACTGGTATATTAGGCTTGTTGCACAGATAAAATTCGGACTTTTGGCGTTACACACTGTGTGTGAGTCCTGTTTGTCCCCCGCGCGCGGAGGTGTGGATCACTCAGCAGCCTAGATTTGCAGCCGTGAGTGGCGGCAAATATCATATTCACTTGAGCAAAAATCCTCTTCCTATATCCCAGTTTGCTCTAATCATGACCGAGAGTAATTATCTGATAACTACATAGACTTATTTGGTAAGAAACAACGTGAAACACAGCTATGGTCTTACAGAGGACACAGCTCTTCCTCATCACAGGATAGCTTAGGTTGGAAGGGACCTTAAAGATCATCAAGCTCCAACCCCTTCTGGTGACAGTTCCTCAGTGTCCATTAATGGAGTCCATGAGCCAAACGAATCCGTAACGTAGCTTGCCACAGGATGGCTGTAGCTCCTTAAGCATCCTTATCTCAGTCCAGGTCTTGGCTCCTGATTTTTCTCCTTGCCTTTCTCAATGACAGGGTTTCAATCCCCAAGAACTATGACAGAGTGAACTGCGTTGGTCTGTTCCACAAGAAAAGCTGCTCCATCCGAGTAGTGAAGAAGACTAATCCTGACATAAGCTGCAAAGTCTACAATGGGGTTGGTTAAGGCTGTTTGATGTGTTTCTCCTCTTTCTTCTGCACATCCCTGTTCTACATCTCTCCCTTAGAGAAAACTATCAAAGCAGCATGGTTTCAGGAGGAATGGGTTCACTTCATGCCTTTCACAGCTCTAGTTATGCCATCGGTCTTATTTCTGACACTAGGTGGTTTGTCTTATTACACACACATTTGTAACAAAGCTTTACCACATATAACTTTGTGACTTTTTTTTTCTGTTGAGATCCAGAGTTAAATAAATTTTCACACACATCAAATGATTTATTTTTCTTCCAAGCGCTCACTGAATGGTCTTGTTGAAAACAGAAGAATTCATACTGTCTGTAAAAACATGGTGGTAAAGCTAAATATTGATTTTGAAATAATCTAGCAATTAGAGTAGTAGACATTACACAAAGCTGCCAGACAAACAGATTCATTATGCTGTTACACTCATTGACATTTCTCCCAAGGACATATGGACTGGAAGATCAGGATGGAACAAAACAGAAAAAAGCCCTTTGAAAGCCTCTCCCACCTTAGTGCCTTCTGTAGGTCAATCCATTAGTGAAGATGTGCAAGGGAACATATTTTTCAGGAGATAACTGGTATCTTAGAAAAATGGCCAGCTCATGCCTTAGAATCCAACCTATTGTGAAGAAATGCCATATAAATAGCTCTGTAGCTTTCCATACTGGGGTAGAATTTCCTGCAATAGTCTTGTTTGGATCAAAGTCCAGTGACAAACAACCCTGTGAAAGCTGTTTGTATAGAAAAACCTAGACTATAAAACATATTTAGAGAGTAGGCTTCAAGCACGACACTGTGCCTGGTACAAAGTCCATAAGAGTGGTTTATATGAAAAATATCCTATAAAACATGGCTAGACAATATAAATATCAATTATAATAAGAGTGTTGTACAACATAAAAAGCTCATATAAATCATTTAGCAAGTTCAGTTTATTTAACAGTAACACATAGGTGTTTTCTTTGTGTTCTTTCTTCTACCTTGCTGAAGCATATTACAAGGGCATATTTCAGCTGGTGGAAACCCAATATCTTCTTCATATCTGCTGAGCAAAAACAGTCACACAACCTATTTTCAAGGGCAGTGCTGAGAGTGTGCAAGTATCAAAACTGCGCATACTAAGGAAAACTGCTTACTAAATTTTAGAATAAAATTCATTCACGGTTCCAGGTACTTCCAGAAAGTCATTATGGTGATTTGAGAATGAAAGTAAAATGAGAAATGCAATTGTAGCTCCTTAAATCTGTGGCCTTCAGGATTAGTTAATCTGCTTGGTAGTAACTCCTTCAGACAATACCTCCCAGCACCTTCTTGGGAGGCTTAGCATATGCATGGACTATGTACTGCTCTCTGGTATGTTTCCTCTGCAATATATTTGTCATCAAGTAGCTTGTACTCACTGTTTAAGACTGCCAGAGAGATCAGGACTCCAAATGCTGAACCACAATTTGATTTGATAAATGGGTTGTAGGTGAACTGGTCTCTGATATTCCAGGCTCAGAGGAGAGAAAGACAGAGCTCCAGGGCTCCATTGATGAGGGCCAACGTGACTGGAGGGGACCTTCAGAGCATCCAAGGTGCAGTTGTAGTCCCAGTGCTGTGACATCCCCCTCACCCCCAGGAAAGTGCTAACTGTATCTAGTGAATATTCCTTGGCAGAAGCCTTGCTATTACTGTAACCTCTTTCAGAAAGGAGTTTTCTGACCGTCACAAAGAGTGCTGCTTCCCATGCAACCCCCTTGAAACAGACTGTCTCCATGTAGTCCAACTCTTACGTAAAAGTACAGCAGAAGAAAGAGGTCAGATCCCAAGTGCCTTCCTGTAGCAGGGGCACATGCTGTGGGCAGCAGCGGGAGCACGTGTTCTTATCACTGAGACAGGAGGACAGGCTCACACCATGCCAGCCACAGTTTTACTCCTTTCCCTATCAACAGCAAACAAGGGCTGGTCCGTTGTTTGCTAGAGTCTATGTAAACCTATTGAGGTGAATGGGAACAGCCAGCCTGACTAACACAGGACTTGCAATAGCTGAGACTACTGAACTCCAGGCTGCTTCCCAGCAGCAAGTGTTTTGCATATGAAGGAATTTCCACTCTTGGAACCCACATACAAGCCCTTCTTGTGCATTCTCCAAAAGCCTGAGCAGATCAGGATCCCCACAGACACTCTCTGCAAGTAACAATTCAGTAGTCCTTATTGAAAAGTGCAATTAAACACATCCATATTCAAACCAGCCAGATCAGCTACCAGCATCCCTTGCTCTTTCAGCAGGGCACTGAACCAAGACAAGAAGACTCACTTAAATGAGGAAGGAGGCATCTGCACCTTTGTTTTGCTGCAGCTGCTCTCGCTCTGTGCTGCTCCAGCATTCTCCTGCTGTGCTGTAGTTGGGACAGCTGCGCTTGGCAGTCCCAGCACCACCATGTCCTGCTTCAGCAGCTGCTGTGTGTTTCCAGGTTCAGCTCCTAGCGCTGCCCCCACATCAGCTTGTTAACAGTGAACATCTGGGAAGTGTGTGGAAAAACTGCATGAAGCAGGACTCTAACATTGCCCCATCCACCTCACCAAACATGGTCAGAACCTTAATACAGCAATTCATCCCAAAAATCTGTCAAGAAGAAAGACTCCGATGCTGTAGCCAAGTAGTCATGGTCAGGACATTTCCTGCTCCCTGGGCTGCAGAAGCCTGAACAGTTTTTCAGGAACAGTGCTGCAGCTTTTCTCTATTGACCGTAAGAGGAAAGCAGATGCTAATTTGCTGGTTGCAGGCTATTCCCAAAGATATGGGTTGAGAGAATAAACGTGACACAGCATAACTTTAACTGTTTGGGAGGTGTGGAGATACAGCTGGCTGAGCACTGTTGCAAGCTGAGGGAGATGGGAGGAACAGCTCCATAAATCAAAGCATATCCCAGGAAAAGTGCTGTCTGCTTCCTAGCGGCTTCCCTCCCCTTCCTTTGATGCTTGGAACAGCAGAACTAATAAACATACGATAAACAAATTAAGGAAGAAACAGAAGTGAGCAGGTCAGATAAATCATTCCAGCTTCTCTGACTCCAGTAGGATGGGAAGCCTCCACTGTACAAGGAGCTGGAATGATGATCTGGGTCTGACTGGGTGCTGCCTGCCCAGCTGGCTGCACGCTGCCTTCCCCACATATGGAGATGCTGGTGACAAAAAGCGAGATGCTGCTACAAACCAGCTGGTAAATACAGCTCCTGAAAAGGAAGCTGGGAAAAACACTTAATAAGAAACAAAGCAGACATGCGTTGAAGAAAGGAGCAGCAAATAAGGACCACTTTCCAGATTAAACCATTCACCACACATTTCAGTTTTAAAGCCTCTCAGCATCACAATGCAGATGAAATGTCAACACAGGCTAGAAATACCTTACGTATTTCTACTTCTGCTTTATTTCTTTAGCAATGAAAGATATCAGGCAAGAGCTTAAAGTAGATTGACACATCTCCTCTAATAGCTGCTATTGGAAAAAAATGAAAGAAAGGATACAGGGCAAATAAATGGCGATTCTCACAGTTAGTTTAGTTGATAAGAGCTTGTTGTTATTTTTGATATTGAAATGTTTGGTTTCTGTTAGCATACTACATGCCTATAGACTACGTATTTGCTACAGCTATGTTTCATACCTTGAGAAGGGCACCAGAAGAACAGCAGACACAGGACCAGGTAAGTATCTGGCTTCAGCTTAAAGCACATTTTATGGAAAGGTGAAAATTAGATTACCCTGTTACAGTCCTTGGAAATATTCTGTCTCTATGTTCTCTCAATGCAAGAGAAAAATTTGCAGTTCTGATCTCTGCCTTTGGTTTTCGCAAGAAGGAAACAAGCTAATAAACAAATAACCCAAGGAAAACTGGTAATGGTGCAATCCCTTTCTCTATTTCCAAATCTCGCAGTGCTCTTACACTTCTGAGTTGTTTGCTTGAGTTACAGTGCACCTCTCCCCTTCCACAAGCTGTGTGTTTGCAGATTGAAGCCTGGATCCTTCTAAAATAAAATTCCAATTCCAGTCTATGATGAACTGCAAATAAAAATGAGAAAACCAATACTGACAGTGTTAAAAAAAAAAAAAAAAGAAGTGAAATCCTCTTTGGAGCCTACAGAAATCTTTCCTCAGGAAGGAGAAGAGAATGGGGCTCTGTTCCTGTCTCTGCTTTAGCACCTCCACTCACGTACACATTAAGAGTGCAGCCCGAGTGGGTGTTGTGCTGTAATCACTTCATAGCTCTTTCCTGAAGCTGCTCTCCATCTCGCATATCTGTAGAATTTCTGCACTTTGGGAACAGCAGAGGGAGCCAGAAGTTCGAAGTCAGAGCACAGCGATGAAGCGGGATTCATTGGCTAAACTGTAGGGGATAAAGGAGGGAGGGGGGTAAAAGGGAGAGAACTGCCACCCAAATTACCAACAGAAGCAGCGAGCAGAGCATCTCTTCTGGATTGCTGAAACACAGATGGTCTTACTTCACTGCTGTAACAGTTCTCCCTTCTTCCAAGACAGAAGCGTGTAGCAACAGCAGTTGTTTCCTCCATCAGTGAGAGGTAAGAATTTTCTAATGTATTTATTTTGGATTTATTAGATCTCAGATCTCTTTAATAAAGGCATCACTTCCAATTGTCAACATTTGGTCAGCTTTAAAGCTGACAGATGATTCTATCATTATTAATTCCTTTGTGCTCTGATCTCCCTCTGCTTTGGATGATGTTTCCTGATCAGAAACTGGTCAGCTCAGTGAGGATTCACCTGAAACTTTAACCTGGAACATGAGGCAATAACTGTATATCTGAAATGTATAGGGCAGAGTTGTTGAGTAGTTACTACATTCATACAACTGAAAAAAAACCAAGTTTTTGAAGAACATGAAAATATGGATTAAAAACAGTTCTGATATGATTTTTCATTCACTAAACTATCAGGGTAACAGGAAATAATGAAACACATTCAGTTAGCACTTATATTTTAAAATTAGGCCATTGGAGCTCATGGGGATGTAGAGTTTAAATTCAGGATAACCCATGGGCTGAAAGGCTTTGCCCAGATCAGATTCCTAAAAGCAAAGAATTCTTACACAGTTCTTCAGTTCCATGAAACTGTTGTAGATTTCTTGGTGGTTTTAAAACCATACAGAAACAAGGACGGAAAGTGAAGTGAACCTGATCCAAAGTCCACAAGGATCAATGCACTCTGAATCCATCACAAGGAAAGGAAAAACAGTAATAAATACTTTGCTCTGTTTGTATACTTCTAAAGCTCTTTCCCTAACTCTGTTGCCAGAGAGAGTCTTGTCTCCTCCCCTAGACCTGAACAGCACCAAGCACAAAATGACCGATTCTCAATTAGATTTTAATACTGCCACAATAAACATTAACACAATTATTAATGGTAATAATTTAGCAAGAAGGTTTATAAAAGCAAGGGAGGCTGTAGTAAATACTTAACTTTATCATTCAGCATAGATTAAGGCTGTGCAAACAATTGATTTGTCAGTGCTGGACTGATATGAATTTGAGCTCACAGAGGATGGGTACACTGAACCGTCAGTTTCCACTGAGCAGTGACAGTTTTTGACAGATGCACCCGGCTTTGTTCACTTTTGTGGGTATTTAAACCATCTCTCAATGTTACGGATTTGTAACATATTAATTCACGTGTCTTGTATCCCCGATTTTAGAGGTACTTAACATTAGCTTCTTCAATGACCTAAGGTAGCCCCTCCCAATACTTTTGGAATAGAATTTAACAAAGAGGAAAAGTATAAAAAATGTTCACCATTAAATCTCACTGTATCAAATCCCTTATGGATTTTGCACGGCCGTGGGATGTCTGTGCATTCTCAGTGCTATGTCTCAGAGTTCTGTTAAATGTTTCCAACACTCATTTGTTTCTAGTTTATAAGAGACAGCCGGTGCTGCTTTACTCCAGATAATTGTCATAGCTCTAAATCAGCGATACAACCATTTGGCTGTAAGAGTTGCTGCTCTCATGAAGACTTATGGACTGGAAGCAGCAAACAGGGCTTGAGCTACCAATTAAGTTCTGAGCCAGACAAGTAATTGTGTCTGAGTACCAAATGATGAAGCCAAGAACTGCAAACATTTTTTCCCTTCTACTTATATCTAACATGGAAAGTAACCCACAGTGCCCATCATAGCCAAACAGAGATTGACTCGAATGCAGAGAAGAGATGGTGCTGGTCAGCTTTGCAAGAACAACCTCCCCTTTTCCTAGGTAGCTCACAGAGCACAGTGTCACCAGAATTCCCTTTCCCTCAAATAATTTTTTCTGGCACATATAGGATATGGCAGTCAAGCTGATTAACTGTAGTTTCTTTTCTTTTTTCTTTTTTTTTTTCCTTTGGCCTATCCTGAGTGATTTTTCTTAGATTAGAAGACTGTGTTGTTCAGCAAAGCAAATCCTTCAGTCCTCAGCTGCTCTATTTCCTTGCTTCCAAAAGAATCATGAATGTCTGTAAAGGAAACAAATGAAGAATTTAACAAAGATTAAATCTGAAAGTTCCTTATTGTATTCTTCTGTATCCAGTAAATTTGCTGCAGACTTTTGCGTTGCCCACATTTTAGTTGCATCAACTAAAGAAGACCATGCTTTTGGAGCATGTTGACTCTTATAGCTCACTTCTTTCCCAAAGTTCATTGAGGATTTTGAACTGGTATATACTTTCCTTTTTAAAAACAAAGGAATGGCAATCCAAGTCTTTCCTCCAGCTTCCTCCCCATGCTGATTTAGGAAGCTCATTGATCCTGCAAGACAAGCAAGTATTGTTTCACTTTCTGAAGACAAAAGCTGTTGCCTTCGCCCACACTTTTTTTTTTTGGCCATATTTTACTGGGTAGTCAACATGCTTTCAACACAGCAAGGTGAGCCAGCACTCTTTTCCACCTGCATTGGTGATTCTGTTTAGCTAACATTTGATTCAACTGTCTGAACAGAGTAAGCCCATACTGATTATTATTGGTTCACAACTTAGACCAAACCAAATAGCATTAAACACCTTTAGGTGACACAGGTCTTGGCAGTGACTGACCCCAAGAATCTGTTAGTTAAGGATACTGTAACATGATACATAGATATTAGGTCACCAAAATATTCACTGTTTCTACTTTTCTAGAAATGTTTTCTACATGCTAATCACTGCAATAAGAGACAGAGAACTATGCACACAGGTGATCTAGGCTCTGACTTTCCAAAGGCATCAGGTCTGACAAGCAGTTTCACATCCACTTAGTGCACCAAAGCTTCCCTTGAGACACATCTCACCTCCCTGCCTCAGTCTGTGATACAAAGGTGATAACCTATCATGAACTTGTGGGCAACACCATGAGTACACATGACTGGGAAGTGCCTGCCAGTCACCTTGTGAGAGACACCACAGAATGCAAAGTGTTAGAAGAGGGAACACCTAACCCAACAAAATTCTGAGCCTTCAGAGACACAG
Source organism: Aquila spilogaster (assembly GCA_024606505.1). Classification (NCBI taxonomy): domain Eukaryota; kingdom Metazoa; phylum Chordata; class Aves; order Accipitriformes; family Accipitridae; genus Aquila; species Aquila spilogaster. Next base: position 25,800 of record JANHGO010007848.1, on the reverse strand, counting down.
CAGCGCCGTCTGCAACAAACACGCAGCCACACTCTCTCTCTGGTGTTCCTCCTGGGAGCATGCCCCTTAAAGCTGTGAGATCTGGCTTCCACTTCTACCTTGATGCATGAATTTGTTCAGCAATTACTGCTAGTCCAACAGTGATAATCTCTCCGTACCACTTTATGTATGCATTAATATATTGACTACTTGCTTTCCTGAAGTTCTGAGAAATGTATCACATCCTCACAAACTTGAGTAGCATTTGATTGCTAAGGAAGGGCTTGTGTTTTGGGTAAAAGGTTTAAATCCCTATGTATTTATTTACTTTTCACAAATTTTCATACAGCCTGTAACTGCCTTTGATCTGAGGAGAACTCCCAGCAGGATCAGATTTTTTTTTATTCAATTCCTGGATGTAAATTTGGGTTCCAGAATCAGGATAATAGAGCAGACTCTGCTGTAACAAGGCATACTCACTTACATCAGTGGGTCCCGACGACCAGCTGGAGGAAAGGAGCTGGTAACAAAAAGGAAAGGGGATATCACCCCCCATGCAGAGTGGGAAAGGGGCCCAGGAAGGTGCTGGGTGATCACAGCAGCCTCCTGCATACCTTCTGGTAGAGCCCAGGCAATCCTGTGGTGTAGATTTCCAAAACCATGCAGCCCCAGTTAACTCTGAGGTCTTGGTTTCCTGAGATCCCAATGAAAGTCACAGCTCAGGGGCTGTAATCATAGCTGAGCAGCAGATCCACATGCCTGTGCAGAAACAGCACCTGGTAGACAGCACATACTGCTAGAACATTTGAACCCTCTTGGTTAATAAGAGTGAAGTTCTGCTGAGGGAGGAAGCTGGTCACATGGAATTAAGAAGAGTTGTCAAAAACAGCTATTCAGAAAGCCAAAATTGAGAGGCTGGAATATATTCCTTATAAGCCCTGTGATGGCCACACTGGCCACCCAGAGGGAGACATCAGTGGCTCATGGGCACTGGGGTTCATCTAGAAAGGGGAAGCAGGGAATTTGGACTGCAGTTCCCATGACCTATTGCAGCTGTGTAGAAATGGAAAAATGTTGAAGTGATTTTGAATTCTTTCAGATGCTTTCAAAATTGTCCCATGTTATCCCTCTTGAGGATACAAGCCTGAATTTTTGCATGGTGATACTATCTCAAGCAAATGTGCTTCTGGCTGCAATTATAATTTCAGTTCACAGGTTAACTCGTGTTAAAATATTTTGCTGTTAGCTTCATGTATTAATATACTTTAATGTTTGCATTGATATTTTACTTGAGTGAAGGAAAACGCCCCCAGTGAAGTGCCTTTCACACAGCTGTGGATCAGAATCTTGGAAATGCCCTGCCCACAGCAGGGACTCGGAACTTGATGATCTTTAAGGTCCCTTCCAACCTAAGCCATGTTATAATTCTATGAAATACAAAATCATACATTATTTTTACCCCCAGGTGTGTTTTGATCCAACTTTCTACTTCATTAGTGGCATTCAAGGTACTGCTCTAAGTTAAGATATTAACTCCTGAGGATAACTTCACAAGAAGCAAAATCATATTTCAATAGATTTGCACAGACTTCCATGCTACAGTCTAGCAAATCATTCCATTTCATGGATTAGCCATATGAAAAGGAGCTGAAGATATACAGAATTATTGGTGCTTGCTTCTCTGTCTTACTTTCCCCCACTGCACTTTTGACTAATCTCTTGTAACATAACTAAGCAATCTTTTTCCTTTCCTTTGCAGACCTACCCAGACCTCCTGCAGTGAAATAGAACAGATAACATTTTTTTAGGCCAGCTCCAGAAGACGCAGATTGTGTTTGGTTGTCACCTTTTTGGATAAACAGTTTGGGGTCCAGGATGAATAAGACAAGGGCAGTTAATGATGGTTTTCCTTTCCTGAACAGTAAGAACTTGAGCTCAAACCGAAGCTTCCCCTCACACCTTTCTAATCAGTGCAGAAATGCCACTGACCTTACTGTTTTTCTGGCCACGTCTTACAGTTTGGAGACTGTTCTAGGCATTGTGGGAAACATCTGCCTGATTGCTGTTATAGCCAGGCAGAAGGAAAAGACCAATGTCACCAACATCCTCATTTCCAACCTAATAATTTCAGACTTGTTTATGTGTCTTGTCTGCCTGCCTTTCACTGTTGTTTACACCATGATGGACTATTGGATATTTGGGGAGATCATGTGCAAAATGACCTCTTTCACACAGTGCACGTCTGTGACAGTGTCAATTCTTTCCCTTGTCCTTATTGCTCTGGAAAGACACCAGCTGATCATAAACCCAACTGGCTGGAGGCCAACCATCTCCCAAGCCTATCTAGGAATTGGAGTTATTTGGACTTTAGCATGTCTCATGTCCCTGCCCTTTTTGACCACATCCGTCTTGTCTAACGATTTGTATGAACAGCTCTCACACATCATGAATTTTTCCTACGACAAGGCCATTTGCATTGACTCATGGCCTTCTGAACAACACAGGCTTATCTACACCACTACTCTACTGCTTCTGCAATACTGCATCCCACTGTTCTTTATTATACTTTGCTACCTGCGTATCTACTTACGCCTACAGAAGAGAAAGGACATGTTTGAGAAGAGTGAATACAGCAACCGAGCAGTTCAGTTAAGAAGGATAAATATTTTGTTAGCATCCATGGTTGCTGCTTTCGCTGTTTGCTGGTTACCACTGCATGTTTTCAACACCATTGTGGACTGGAATTACAAAATCATTTCACCTTGCCACCACAATCTGATCTTCTCATTGTGCCACTTGGTAGCCATGGCTTCCACCTGTGTCAACCCTGTTATCTATGGTTTCCTCAATAGCAACTTCAAAAAAGAAGTGAAATCACTGATTCTGAGCTGCCAGCATAATTCGGTAACTGCATCAATGGAAGAATATGATCATTTACCTTTATCCACTATGCAGACTGAAGTCTCCAAGGGCTCACTGTCATTGAATTGCAGACACAATTCTATCTAGCCAGCAGAAAACACTTCAGAGGTTGTACTGACACCACACAGCAGTCATACCTGCAGGTATAACGGAAACTGATGATGCTAAAGCCGGAATGCAAACAGGAGTCCACTGCTGCCTGATTTTTGGAAGAACAGGCAAAGGAAGTTGGTAAACGTATTCAGTAGCTCCTGGGGTGCGTAAGGTGTTCATGTCTTTGAGGAGGTGCAGACGGTGGGCTGGTGTACTTACTGCTGCTCTGCCAGCTCAGTAGCTAAGCTGTGGTGCACATAGACTGACACTGGGCCTATCAGCTAAGTTCACATCTCCACCACAGACAAGGTAGAACATCACACATCCAACTTCACACTGCAGGCTGCCAAAAGCTGCATTTGTGAAGGCTTTATTTTTCAGTATTAAGACTTTCATGCACTGATGACACACCAGTGGAACAGAGACCTGTAAATATATATGTTTTTGTGCTTTCCTAACTGACAAACTCTTAGTGTTCAGCAGATCCAGTTTTCATCAAACAGCTGGAAGCCTATCTGGAACTTCACCCTCTTCTCACACAGGCTTGGAAATCGCCATTGCCCACACAAGTTGGGGCACAGAACAAGAAAGATGGAAGTTACTTATGGAGGAGCAGTGGGAAATGAAAATGCTTCTCGGTGGATTGAACTCTTGGAACTCTCTAACATGATGCAGAGCACTATTTTTAAGCAAATGAAAAACAGTTGCAGATCTACATGGAAATGAATCTGGTTGATTTTGCAATTCCTGCTGCTGGCAGTCATAAAGCTCTGTAATGCTGGATGTGCACACCATGATGAGAAAAGGTGATGTGTTACTGGAGCTGTTTCATGCCTTGGTAGCAAGATTTCACTTCTCCTTCGGAAGCAAAATACTCAGTAATTCCTTGGAGTTGTAATTGCAACTAATTCAGAAAGTCTGAACAAGCATGAAAATCTGTTTGAAGAAGCCTTGTCTTTTCAGAGTGTGTACAGTCCCAAAGAAATAAGTATGCACATGCAGACCATTTCCTGTTAACATAAAAGTGGATTATCAGACACTAGTTCCACTTGCTGGCATCAGCAACAAAGATGGAGCTGAAACTCTGGCTCATCAAAGAAAGTCAATAAGAATACATAACTGGAATCTGGGTCAGGTGGAAACACAAATCTTAAAGCTAAGCAACATGTAAATAAGTAGTATAGTAAGGAGATATTGCTCAGTGACTGCTGAGGAAATAAGAAGTAGGTGTACCAAAGAGGCTCATACTGAGAAAAAAACAAAAATAAAGAAAAAAGTGAGAAGTTCATTGTAAAAAAAGAATACCAACAAGTTAATTCAAAATGCAGTTGGTTAATAATAAAGAAATACAGAACTGTATTCTGTTCTGTGTTTTTGAACTATCCTTAGCAGTAGACTCACTAGGTGACCAAATGAGGTCATTTCTAACTTGAATTATGTTATTATTTATCATAGGTCATTACTTGTAGTTAACGGGTTTGCACAGAGTTGAAGCTATCTAATGTACAGTTATGCAGAAATCTTCCCTTAACTTGATGTTCTCCAATTAGACAGATGATCAGTCTTGACATACAATGTGGATTTGGGACAGAGCATCTGAAGGCAAGAGCAAGCTCTTAAGCTATAGGGTAACAAGAGCCATAAAGGATGAATTCACTGCTGCAGATGGCAAAAATGGAATTTGAATCCTAGCCATGAGCTGGAGCACAGAAATTGGTGGCAAAGCTTTGGGTTTGGACCTTGAATTCTTGCATGCAGAGTCTTAAGGCAGAAGCTGTTCTGACACAGCCACGTTTCTGATTCTGGGCAGAACCTGTATAAATCAGTAGGAGTTCATGTGATTTCCTTATGCATCTTCCTCAGTTACCTGGCAAGATGTGTTTGCTTCTTTCATGTGGCCTTCTGCTGCATCTTTTGTTTTCCTTTAACTTAGCTCTTGTTATTTTTTGATTCTTTGTATGCAATGTCATTTCCAGACTGGACATCGAACCCATTAAAAGAAATGCAGAACAAGAGTACTCATTTTACCTTACCCTGAATTAGAAGTTTTCTACTGTAGCTGAAAGCAGAGCTGATACAACCTTGCAATGCTGAGGATTAAATACATTAACTTCTCCTAAACAACTTGACTTTTACCAGAACTGTGTCGTATTACTTGAATGCTTCAATATCAATTAAATTTTGTGGTGTTCTTATATTTAGAGTTAATTCATCTAATTAGTTGAGTAATTCTCCCTGTTTTCCATGCTTGCTATAATTTCAGCACCTACCTAATGTGTGCCAAGCTATAGTAAGAATATCCTGATAAACATGAACATAGAAGATTATGATTTATAATCTTACGTATACAGTTTTTCAAGCATCACTCTCTTAAATGAAAACAGCTATCTTCTGAGTTTTTCCTTTCACAAGCATGTCTTTGCTGTAAGATTTAAATCAGAATGTCTTTGTAGAGAAGTATCAGTGGCGTCTGACTTTTCTTTGAACTGCAGCTCACACGGCCATTTGTACCCAAGGTCCCAAGCAAAGATGCAAAGCAAACCGATCCAATTTTACAATAACCCATACTGAAATGAGCAGGAATGCGGCTCCCTCTAGTGAACAGGGAAACGTCAAGTCTGGAATCAAGTACTGTTTATCGCTAACGGACTTTGGGCTGGATAAACACTAACTCCCACCAAACTCCACTTAAAGATTCCCCAGGTAACAAAACAAACTTTAAACTAAATCCAGAAAAGGAATCTAAGTTTCAAAGGGCTGGCAACCTGCGCCACGTGCAAGTTCTATCTTTGATTATACACTGGGCATCTTCCTCTCATAAATAGCCAGAACACAAAAGGTACTTTTATCACCACTCCTTCATTTTTCAGGGACATAAGGGTGCACAAAAGCATTAGAAAGTAGTATGCTATTCCTTTTTGTGAACAGCTCTAGCAACTATACCTTGTTCCCATCGAATGCAAAGGCACAAGGCTGGATGTAATTATGTCTGCACTGATGATGAAAGCCATTTCATGTGTTGCTTTAAGGCTTTCACGCAACCAAGAGGGCATCTGTCTCCTCAGTCCCAGAGAAAGGTAACAGGACAAAAACAGCTTACGCGTATTTTACCCATTTGTAAGTAGCTAATCAAGATCATATTTAAGAATGATCAACCAGTTTTGTGTTCATTGTACTACAGCAATGCTTTTGAGTACGTTCTTTGAAAAGCCTTGCTACTCATTTACAAAGGTAATATGGGGGAAACGTGCTCAAGTAATGCCAATCATCAATTCATGCAATTTTAAGACTTTATCATAACATTTTTTTTTAAAAGGAAAGCTTTTAATGATCCTGCATCTGTGATGTGCTTTAAGATTGTAAGAATTTCAGAGCAAGAAAACAGCTTGTTACTGCTATATAAGCACCACATCTAGTGGATGTGGTATCTAGTAATCTAGGAATCTAGTAATAACAAATAAAATTCTATGGCCTGTGTTACTTTGTCTCTGCTTTTATAAAATGGCGTTATACCAATGACAGTATGAAGTACATAAGATTTAGTTCTCAAATAGTGTTTATGAAGAGAAAGCAGAAGTTACAACACATGATAAACGTCACTGATATGTGAAGGATTAAAACCTTGATTCATTATTCGCAAGGACTGACAGTGGTATAGCACAGCCAACTAAGGAGGAGAGGACAGGTCTCAAAAATTCAGCATGGGACACCTGAATATTCTTATGTCGGGATGCAATTCACCTTTACAGACTTGCCAGATCTCACGAGATGGGGTCCTACACAATATACTGTCCTGAACCCTAGTCACAAACACAACCAGAAGCAACCGAGACTGACAAGAGCCTACAGTAAGTTATCACATCCTGAGGACCCAATAAGAGATTCTTTTACTTTGACCTGTGCGTCTCCTTGCATTTCCACCTGACATTTCTTTCATAGGCCATTTTCTTCAGAATTTCTAATCCATGAAATACTGGTCTGATTTTCAGGGGATACTGAACATTAATATCAGTGTTGTTGCTCAGTATCATGGGTAACTTGGGTTTATATTTCATGATCATCAGCATCCACGTAGCTTTTATGACTTTCCCTTGACATCTCAGTTTGCTTAATAAAGTCATTTCTTTGAACTCAGGAAGTCATAAGCAGAATACAGCTGAGATTTATACTTTTTTATAATACCTTTCCCTGCCAGACAGTGCTAATTAGACGTTAGTCTGAATTTCCAATCTTATCCATTTCTTATCTTTCCAATAACCGCTCAATAAACTTGAAGCCCAGTAGCAGCACAGAGACTGCATGGCAGAAACCCAGGATGAAACTGAACGCTGGTGGGTTGTTGGTTGTTTTTCAGAAATTAAAAAGCTTTAAAAATATGTCATGGTACATAGAAAATACAGCACTGCATACATGTTTTTTTTTTTCCTTTCTTTTCTTTTTTCTTTTTTTTCAATCAACTAGCAAAATATGGTGGGTTATGCTAGAAACAGTGACATCATCATCATCATAATACATTTTTACTGTAGGATAACACGGATGCAAGTACAGCTTAATTTTATTAGACTCAAGACATCCCTGGTAGTAGAAAGATAGCTTTTGTCAGTCTCTGTCCTTTGAATGCAATAATTGTACCTCATGAATTATTGCATCTCCCACCCAGACTGTAGGAATACAAAGCCTCCCTGTCAACAGCTAGTGGGCAAACATTGCTTCATCATTCATGTATATTGCCTTGATTCCATTTTATTACAACATGACTGCAAGCAGAATGCACTTATCCCATGCTATGCCCTCGGTGAGGTAACTGTCACTGATTCATCTGCTTGATAGGTTACTTAATGACTATAAATAATTCCATGTACCAACTATTTATTTCATTTAAAGGCAGACACCAGAAGAGGTCCTGATGTCCTAAAGACCAATTTCTGAAAAACAGAGCTGAAAAATACTGGAAAATTCTAGTATCCTCTGCATTTCTGTTAAACTCACAGCAAATGCATTCAAATGGGGAGTTCTGTTAAAAATAACAGCAAAGGCACCGACTGGTTGAGGAACATAATGTGCATGTGCCCTCTGCCCTGTGCTTTTGAGAAGACCGATGGGATTCGAAGACAGCAGAAACTGTTTGACACTGTGGCTAAGCTTCTTAAAGCTGACAAAGTCATCCAACCATAACATTTCCTTGTAAAATTCAGCATGAATCTAATTCCATTCATCAGAAATACAGCTAAAGTGTCGCAGATTGGGAAGAGTCCTTTCACAGCAACCCACATTTTCACAAGCCATGCCAGAAGTCCCACACAGCACAAGGCACATAGGTGTGCACAACTTCACACCAGGCAAGCTCATCATCACCTGCAGACCAATAGGGATTATTAAACCTACTGGATGCTAATACAGCTGTTTTCCCTCAGGAATACTCTGTGAAATACTGATCTTTACAGGATGAATTTATTCCCCGCGCATTGCAAAAGCAGGTTTCATAGCAGTGCAGTCACATTCTGTGAGTTGCTTATATTTAGGCAAAGAAGTACTGCTAAGGAGCACCTTACTATTGGTGGGAAGGAAGAGGAGACTTTTCTGGCTGAAACAAGGGGAAATACTCTATCTGCACTCAGAGCAACAGGCAATGTATTTGCTAACGACATCTTGATTCAACTCAGTTCTCTGCACCGCAAAATGAATGTTTTACAGTCCAAATTTGCAAATGCTAAGCTTTAAGTGATAACAGTAGGCAGCTTATGGTTGAAACTATTTCCATCGATCAGTTTTCCACAAACCACAAATAGTTCAAACAACAACATGCAGAACATTCCAGGATTCATATATATAATTACCATACCCTTTCCCAGGATCTGGGGCATGGTATATTATACATATTTTAAAACAATCCATAAAAGCATCCACATCCAAGACTGTAGAGCACACATGAAAGCAGAACTGTGACTGGTCTGTAGTTGAATGCTATGATTTTGTGCAGCACAGAACAGCTAATAAGCTTCTCCTCAGTATAGTAAGAAAAAAACATACCTTTATTTCACCTATCTTGCCCATGGTAGGGAAGGTGGAACTAGATGTCCTCTAAGGTCCCTTCCAACCCAACCATTCTATGATTCTTTCTTAACACCATTTTTTAAAAACAAAATTCTAATGAAAGGTGTGGTAGCAGGCATCTGTGAGAGTAAAGAACAGATTAAAGCCTCCTGCATCTAGGAGATTGCATTAAGTATTTATCAGGTTTTTAAACCTGGAAACAAATTAATTGTTGCCGTTGCTGTGACTCAGCCAACAGCTGGGCTGGCTACACTCATTTTTTGTCTGAGTAGTCTGTTATTAAAGTTAGAGAATGAAAATAAGCAGTGTGATGTTTATTCTGACTGTGTTTATCAATGGCAATCCAACATTTCATACTTAGAATATGTTTAATATTTCCTTTTATAGCTAAACATAAATTAATTAGAAGTATGGGGCCAATAAGTAGTAACAACACTGAGGAATACCTACTCTTTATCAAACTTCTTTTTTATTAATAGTTATAATATCTATTGAAGAAAATACGGGCAAATGTTTTAATAAATGTTTACAGATCACAACAGGACTTCATGTGCAGCAGAGAAGTGACAGAGCTCAGAGGCACCCAAATCCCAGAAGGGGATCCTGAAAGATCCTAAAACCGTATTGAAATCTAACATCAAATGCAGCTCCAAGGTGACTAACCAAGGTCACAGCTGAGCAGGTGTGGAACCCAGCCCTGCACTTACCAACCAGCCAGCTGCATGAGTCTGAAAACTGCAGACCAGTGCCTTCAGTCCAGGAGTAAGAGCACTGAAAAGAAGATGGGGCTGCACAAGGTGACCTGAATAACTGGCAGTCACACAATTAGGACATTCATCCTTCCTGGGGAGTCACTTGATTTTGTAATTAACTTAGCTTGAATGAGTTCACTTCTTGCAGCCCCTGAGGAGCACATACCTGTGCAGAACTTGCTGGATATACTTTCACGTAATTTCAGTTCTTCTTGATTAACTGTTAGTGCACTACTCAAGTGCACCGAAGGAAGCACACTTGATTCTGCATACCCCAATAGGAAAAGCACCCAAGAGTTAGAGTCAGACGAAGACTGAGGCATGATTTCTTTAATTACTATCAGGTAATAGCCATTTCTGCTTTCAGTGAGACAGTATAAATAAATATGCAATTATAAGATATGTTGGGTTCATGAATTGTGCCAATGTCGTTCCAGCTCTCTCTACCCACTTGTTCACCACTCCACGAGACATGGCAGTGCATCCCAGGAGAGCCGGCAAATGATTAGCTGAACTGATACGCATTTAAAAATAACAATAAGAAAAACCCACAAACATCCTAAAAAAAAAAAAAAGAGAAGATATTTTAAACCTTGTCCTGTCACCGGTCCAGTTAATGCTGTATCACTGCAACAAAAGAGACAATGACCTTGCAGCATGGGAACAAACAGAGAGTTGAGAATGTTGGGGGCTGGGATTCCTTAAGCCAACTGCACCACTGAAGTCAGCCTTGTGCCCCACTAAATCATTGGTCAGGGGATTTGTTCCTCACCCATTTTGAAGGATCAGTGCAGGATCACAGGTGTTAACCCACAGACCCAGACATGGTTAACAGCTTGATGGCAGAAGAGAGTCCCCTTCAAACGTCATGCTGAAATTTAGGTCTAACTTCAATGTTCCCACATCTCATTAAAACAGCACCTTCCACCCCCCCCACCCCCCCTTTTTTTTTTTGGTCATATCTTATTGGGCAATACTGAATGTACAACCAAAGTAAGATTAAATTTGGTACTCCTATTTGTCAGAGACCTTTTTTTTCTGCCAGGCACATCATGGTCCTCATCTTCCAGGCTATTTTTTGGCCACCAGCAGCAACAAGTGCGGCGCAGGGTATTTTCACAGTGGGACAACACAGCAACCTTGAGGAGATATCCCTGCAGCTGCTCAGTGCATCCCAAACCTTTAGGGAATGGAGTAGATGCATCAGACCAGCAAAATGTCAGCTTATCTTTTCCTCTGCTGGGGTCTTATTTTTTAAAGGCTTTTGGCTTTTTTTTTTTTTTTTTTTCCCCCAAAGCTGCCCTGATTAGATAGCACTAATATCATTAAGCTAAACTGGTTCCTTGGGAGATGTCCCAATTAAATGGCTATCCTAATTAAGCACATCCTGATTAAGCAGAAGAACCTATAATTATAATAATAGCATGTAATAAAAACTGGCCCATAGTTTTGTTCAGACAGAAAACATCTTGCAAGCTTTCTTCACAGGAACCACTCTATCCAGGTTTGAAACACAACCAGCTCCTGGGTGAAGTGCTACATCTGTTTAACAACAGTCAGTACAACTAAACAGTCTTTCAGGGAAGGAAATGAATACTGCATCATATTGACAACGTGGACAATGTAATGATAAAGCAGAAGACATTTAGCCTGCAGTTGGGGCTGAGTATCTTTTCTACTCTCAGCAAATACATCTTATTCCTATGTTAGCACTGTTAACACTATGGACTTTCCTCAGCTTGAGAAGAGCCTAACACAAGAAGGTGGGTACAGTACAGCCTAGTGTAAGTATTAATGCAGAAAAACTATAAGTCCATTTTTTTTTCAGTGAGTGGTAAATCCAAGCTCTGTAGCTATTGCAAATGTATGGCATGTTTTCTGAGTATAACTGTGCCAAGGGAAATTCCTACTCCGTGTTTTGGATGCTATTTGTATTCCAGCTTGCATAGCTGTATTCTGTTGTCTCAGTTCCTCTAAGGACAGCCTCATTTTTCAGTTTGTCCTATACAACACTGCAGAGATGTTAAGTGACCCTTACTAAGTAATGAGAGCTGGACAAACAAATCTGAACAAACATGTAGTTATTAAAATTGCTTCTTTGGCCTCAGTGACAAAAGAGCAGAAACAAGGAGTCAGAAGGAGTCAGCTGGAACCTCAAAGGCTCAGAATTGTTGGCTGATAAAGGCTGAATTAACATGTATGTGCACAGCTGTCAAAAGGCAAATTATCAGTGAGCAGGAAAATTAGAAAAGACCACAATAAATCATTATTCCAGGGAGCACTTCCAATAACTATCTCTCTCTCTCCTGATTGTCCTGCCATTGTCACATCTGAACACCTCAATGCTCAAGAGATGCTGCAATATTCCTTTATGCAATACTAGCTCCAGTGCTTCAGCTAGGTCTGAAGCTTTAATTGGGTGGGCACAGAGGCTTAGAGACCCTCTGTGAGCTGAGCAGTACACAACACAGGAAAGTGTTAGAGTTGCACCAGCACTCCACACTGGAGACCTGAAGCCACCTTAGGGATCAGCACAAGATTTTACAGTGCATTTCCCAGAGAACTGTTCCCCAGTCCCTTATTTGTGCTGAACCAAGCCTGCTGCTGCTCTCCCACAGAGAACTGCTCTATCCATAGCAAACAGAGAGTTCCTGAAGTAGCTTACACTAACTCTTGGCCCATCCATCCCATTTTAATATTCTCAGGAATGCCAGCCATTTGGATTGCCATTACCCAAAACAGGCTTGGAAGGCAAAAATCCACATGAGCCTTCTCAGTATGAATGACATTTACACAAATCAGACGAAAACAACAACATCCTGAATCTGTTTAGCATCCTGGAGTGAAATCAGCAGCAGTAGTATTTGTCCCACAGTCATGTGAGTAAGTTGTGCACCATTTTGCTACCTCGTGCAAGTGCAGAAAGAAACCTTGGGGTTGAGGGTTGGACTGGATGATCTTATTGGTCTTTCCAACCTTAAAGATTCTATGACAGCTATCTAGTATGGAAAACACAGTGACTAAAGAAACTCACTCCATTTCTGATCCAAAAATCAAGTTAACCACTTACTCTGTTTCTCATTAGGAATAACAGCATGGCACAGATTTGCAAAAGATGAGATGACTAATCACGATAACCAGAAATTACCACCAGAAAAGTGGTATGAAAACTCAGACAAAACCCAACCCGGTGCTGCTCAAAAGAGGAGTATTTGATCACCTGCACCCCTCAGCAATAAAAGAACTGACACACTAAATACATTTAGTTCTTTTCCAAATTAGGGACGCAAACAATTCAAATGTTTGTGTGTTTAGCTTCAGTGTTCTACAGGATTTCAAAGCACATGCTGAAGAAAAGTAAAATTTGAGTCCTGGAGGTAAAGAGACAACGCAAATTCACCACAGGGAGCATGTGCCAGATTAGCTGTCATCTCTTACTGGTGATCTCACTAACTTCATTTGGGCATGGTAGTGTAGCAAATTCAGAATCTTTGCAGTTAAATTAAGCATTACAAAGGGTTTCGGAGGAGACATGGCTAATAAAATGGAGAAAAAGTAAGATATTCAACAAAAACTTAAAAAAAAATGAGCATACTGCACAATCAGTAGAGACAGTGGATTGTGTAGAAAGAAAGAAATCATTGGGTGAGCACGTAGCACCAACGGAATGACCTTATTTAAGATTTTCTGTTGTGACCTGGATGCAAGCAAGCACTCCAAATGACTCTAAACTCTAATGTAGAAAAAGGACAGAACAATACTGAGAAAGGGTATAATTGATACACCATGAAACTTAATAGAAAGTGCAAGGCTGTAAACAAAGAGCCTAAAATTGTTTTTAAATAAGCTGCACCAAAGAGGGGAGAAGGCTCAGTAGCCAGATATTGCCAAGGGTAAGGGAAAATGTTGCCATCTCAGAATTAGGTGGGCTCATAACATGAGGCAGCTGTGAGAAGGAAAAACAGTCATCAGAAAGCAACAAGTTTGCAATACTTGTCAAATGTACTGTTGTGTAAGGACCTCATGCAAAATGCAGTGTACAGTTATCCGTGTTGAGGAAACAGGTACAGAAACCAGGATGAGCTGTAAAGTAACATTGTTAAAATCAGAGAAACAGAAAATGTATCTACCAAAAAGGGCAGAAAGAACCTGCTTATTTAGGCTACAGTTACAGTTTACACCTTCATTGAGCAGATCAAGACAGAGAAAGAAAAGGATCTGAAGGTAAATGGGCAACATTAGCATGAAAACAACTACTGTAGGTCTGAAAACTGGAAGACTTTGATTGAAGCCATGTTACTTACGAATAAAGCCTGTTTAGCTAGTAAAAGAGTTCACCTGGTCCTGTAGTAGATGTTAGCTGTGGACCAGCCCAGATAGTCCTGTGCTCTGCTTACAGGTGGTTGGGGCATCAGACAGTGCCACAGTCACAGTGCCAGCCCTGCCTCCAGTCTTCCTCCTTCAACCCACCCTGCCAAGTCACTAAGCACTCAGTACCTCCATATGTCTTCCTGTGATGCATGGCAATAAAGATACTGATTTTACAGAGGCCGCCTGTGGGCAAGCTTCCCCAGGATAACCCCGTTTTAGAATACCCACCTCTTCAGGGACCAGTAGAAGTGTTTCAGCAGTAGCCCAGTAATTACATCCTCTTTCCTCCCAGTAAGTGCAGGAGATTTTTCTTCTTCAGAATAATTTCCTTTTTAAATGGAACCACACCAAGTTTCCAGACCACCAGATGAGTATCTCTATATGTATGTATCAAGTGCTTCAGAACAGGACTTTGAAATAAAACATCAAATAACTTTTAATTGTTGTTGAAGACCTAAACTCTTTATGGGAAAGAACACTAAGCTTCTGCAGTAAAACAGTTTCCTGCTTCTTTTCAGGCCCACTTTCTTCAGCAACTCACCTAGGAATCTAAAGCCCAGCCCCTGAAACAGCACAAACAAAGAGCAAATCTTCCAGAAACTTCCCTTGCAGTTATTACTCAAGCTTAATTATCTTAGACTGCAATTACCTGAAGTTTGATTTTCTCACCTCTCCTTCTGTCAGGTGATGAATTTATACCCAGGTCTTTCCAATTAATTGCAATCAATGTGCTTCCTCATTTTAAGACTGTTTTCAACATTAAAAAGGCAGTAAAAGCCCATTATACTTAAAAATCAACTTTCTGCAAAGCATGAGGCATTTCTGGAAGCATCGAGAATGCCTCACAACAATCTTGGAAGTGGGACTGAGGTTAAGATAGATCAAGTGGCAGCTGCCCCAGTAGGAGAGGCTGGAAGAGCATTTTATTTTCAAAACCCTATTTCCAGGCACTCTAAACTTTCCCAGCCTTTGGGAATTAATATTTGGCTGAATTAAAATCATATTTTCAGCTACTATAAAGCAGCAGATTTCCACTAGAGTAAGTGAAACACATTTTGCTCCTGTGAGTGGAAATGGTCTCTGCTGCCCAGCCAAGCCATTACCATGGGGGGAGCTGGGCCAAAGAGGAGGGACTGCCCAGGCCCTACCAGGTATGATGCATCCTGAAGCACACCAGTTATCAGGATGCTTCATTCCGCACTCAGTGATTTCACTTTCAAAGGAGCCAACTACTTTATAATTTGGGAGTAACATCAAGGGTACTCTATGTCCTACATGTGAATCTGCTGATTTTTTTCTCCAGGTCACCTTTTATCTCATGGTCTAAAGACCAAAGTTTTCTCTTCCTAATACTTCCACTCTTGTAGGATGAACAAAGGCTAATGCTTCCGTTATTATATTACGGGAGACATTGTGCAGGCCCTGCTTTCTCCAACAGGCCTTCTGTTACACTGTAAGAGCTTCAAAATTTGAGGTGACGTTTCCTGCCTGCTTTACACACCTTGGCAAAATGGGGCCCCATTCCTCTATGTGTCATGACAAAAATGCTGTTGCTACAGCAGTTGTCTTGGGAACATGCACAAAAGACAACAACAAAAAAGGTTTTCTTCTGTAAGAAAATGTCAGCCAACATGAACTAGGCTTTTAATTTGAGTTTCCCACTGACCTAGGCTCAGATTTTGGCAGCTCTGGTACTCAGGAAATGCACAACCAGTTGGTCCATAGCCTGGGTGCGTTAATGCAGAAGTTGAAGCAAACTCCATACAGCCTATGAGAAACCATGCAGGACAGTCACATAACACAAACTATAGGAGGATATATAGCAGGATGCAGTTACTGACCTGCCACAGGTTGCTTTGGCAGATCCTCACAGAGTCCCATCATATTGTTGTAGTTCACAATCTACTTCTGTTTATCTACTATGAGAAGGACTTCATACTCATACACTTATTTACTTATTTATTACTGCATATGCTTAGCCTTTACACCTCTCACTAAAGTCAATGGGAAAAGAAAGTATTGTGCACCTCACTGCATCAATTCATACATCATGGTCTTGAGAAGATGTTGACTGGTCCCCAGCATCCCAAGCAAACTTCAACAAAATCCATGGTCCATGCAAGATTGAAGCCCAGAGAAGCTGGGATGTTAATGAATCCTTGTAAAGTGAGTTATTTCTGCAGTAAGGTTTCAATTTCCTTTGCATAAAACATCAAGGTCTCATTGATAATCGCGTGCTGAAATTAACAAGAAACATGAGTTTGTTTTTTTAACTGCCTTATTCTAGAGGAAAATGGGAAATATTTTAAGAGCTATGTTGCAAGTCTAGCCTGAACGTCTTGACCTCTGGGATTACTTAGCCTTAACCCTAGATGTAGTAACTTCACCCTGTCTTGGAGGCGGAAATGTTGTGCTTGGCAGGATGCCCATCTCAGCACAAACTTTTGAGACTTCAGAATATAATGTCTCCAGTGATCTCCAGGTGAGAAAAGTGTCCCATTGACCAATATTACAACTCTCAGAAAGGCTAATAACCCTATTCATTAAGCTGACTCACAAGCAAGTATTTTTAAAATAATTTTGGCTTCTCCTTAAAAGGCCATCAGCTCTCACAGCATAGGGCCTGTGGTGCTTTTGAACTCTCAGTTCCTTGGCTGGCAATCCACAAAACCCACAGGCTATATGCAGACATAGTTATTTGTTGTGGCAAGGTTGTGCTGCTTCGTTTCACTGGTGAGCAGGAGGAGGTGAGACTGCCAGGCCTTGCAGGTTATTTGCTACATTGCCACCTCACTGGGTCCATCACTTCAGGGCAGTGCAGGTCACCTTTGCACTTGAGGAAAAACGTAAACACGAGTAACTTTATTTATACACAGGTCCTTGAAAATGGGTGTTTACAAACAGAGATAATTTGAAAGGTATGTGAGGCTCAGTCAAACATCAGAACTCAATTCCCAGAGAGCCACAAGACTCAGGAGCTGATTCCAAGTAGACAGAAAGTCAAATGTTGCTGCAGCTCTACCCAATGGTGCAGCATTTTCCTTTAGAGACTGAACTCCATTGCTCGAGTCAAAGAGCACTGAAGTCTAAACAAAGCTGTACCACGTGGTGAATTCTGCCCTATTTTCTTTACAAACATCTCTTACCTTCTAGCAGAACTAGTGTCTGTCAAAACCTCCAAGTGAGGATTTCAGTTTACCTAGAATGAAGTGATTACAGGAACAGCACAAACTCTCCTGACATGCTGCTGTTCCTATATACGGAGAGGACACAGACCTATCTTTTTACTCATCTCACACACATCAGTTTTAGGCTAAGAGGGAAGTTATTTAGAGACTGCAAATATTTAGCTGGACCCATAGTAGAAGTGTGAGAAACAGCTGGCTAAGTACTGTCCTTGGACCTGGGAAATTGTGATTCTGCTCCTCGAGTATCACAGGTTTCCTGTGGGAGAACAGTACAGTCAAGCCCTGTTGTAGGGAACAGCAACAGTTCCCACATTCACTCGGCTCCATGCTCTAAAACAGAGGTAAAATGTAACAGAAGTACTAGGAGGAGAAACACAAACTAGTGTTCAGATACCATGGTAAAGGTGCTATGTAAACACTTCCAGATAACAGCAAGAGATGTTCGTTCTACATGTTAATCATTGTGACATCGCAAACTCACTGCACCACATTCATTTATCAGCAAGACACAACCATAACAACATCATGCCTTCCAAGCACTACGACATTCCCTTCCTGCAGATGGCTGGAAATGTTCTTAGACACAATATGTGCAATTAGCTTGCTGATGAAATTAGTGCTCTGAAATGGTTAGTTTTATAGATGTCAATGTTGCTCCCTTTGTGGTTATTACTGCTTTAACCTCTTCGAGACCCTGGCTGAAAGCATCTTCTCAGGACAGCTTTATTGAGAGGACAAGTCTGGAAGAAACATATCCCAGTGCAAGTGGAGAGGAAAGGTGATGTTTCAGGGTGGATGATTTCCCTGGGGCTCAGGCAGTCTGTGTTCTGATCCACTGCTTCCAGTCACTCACCTCCATTTTTGACTCAGCAGAATAGGGATGGTGCTACTGACTGTCCTGGCAGAGGAGGTACAATGGGAGAGCTCAGAGTCACCAGTGTTCCCAGTATTTCCAGTTCTGGCCTCTCCTTTTGATGCATCAGTCCTGACATGTGCTTACCTGCTTCTCTCATTTACTCACCAGGAGGGTTTGGGGCACATGTTCCAAAGCATTCAGGAAAAATGCCCCCAACTAGTGCCCCTGAATCCAGGAAAACTGTCCTGGAGCACACACAGTGACCTCTGCCTGCAGACCCAGGATTGGAAGCACATCAGTGATGGATAGAATCCATCAGGAATACAGGGCAGGCTTCATGGGGCATGACAGGGTGCTCTGGGGGTCCCACACTCCCAGAGCAGAGTTCCTTCCCTTTGCTTTGTGCTACTGGGATGTGGGACAGAAGCAGCTCTTCCACAGGAGGCAATCAGGAAACACAGAGTAGTCTGGATTTCCTTTTTGTGCTCTTTTTGCATCAATGTTTCAGGCTGGTTTTCACTTCAATAAAGTAATTTGCTGATAACAAACAGCTTCTCATTTGAAAGAGAACATGAATCAGATAGCTAATGCTCATTTTTGAACAGTGCATTATGCCCTGATTAATTGCCGCTGGCTTCTGGCTCTATCAATAGGACACGCTTCTGAGAAATTTTCAACAGACCTGAGCATGTATTACTAATGTATTACTAATGAGTGAGGGGAAAATCACCTGGGTCTGGTTACAAACATGACGTTTAAAATGGCTGCCAGCCTTAGCAATTATTGCTTCCCTCTGAGATAATGCACGTTTCCCTGAGGCAAAGGATTTGGCTGTGGCACTGACCTGCAGCTCTCCTTGGTTCTGCCTCAGACACCATCGGTGCTGCCAGACAAGACACTTTTAAAAAGTTTCCCACGACTGGTGAGCAATCTAAGAGCTAGAGTCCCATCCATAAACACACCTATGGGTGCCATGCTAAAGCTCTAGAAACATCACCCCACTTGGCAGGGCTCTGAGCAGGTAAGAGGTAGGTTTCATACTGCTGGTCTGTGGTAAGGACTCCCTCCGTTGCCTTGGCTGTCATCCTAGGTTAAGCTGATGAAATTCTCTAAATTGTAATTACTAATAAAGTGCTGGTTTCTCAAGCTGACTGTGACCAGCATGTGGTCAAAACCAGGCCTGGGACCATTGACAGGCAAGAACTGTGAGATGGGAGCATGGCAGTGTAACAGCTTGCTTTCACCACCAAGAGCTTTTCAGATGGCTCAAGTTGCCCCTTGGAAGAAGTCTGCAGTCTCAAACTGCAGATAGTGAGTGAGGTTCTGCCAACTCATCACCAAGCCGGATCAGTGCCAGAACGAAGGAAGTTCCAGTAGTCCTCTAGGGCAGAGTGTAGCTATCACAGCAGATACACAGCAGATAGTGGATCATTAAGCCAAATCCTAAACCACTTATTTTCTGCATGGCTAACTCTATCATCTGCCCCATACACTGTGTGATCTTTCTGGGTAAGCTGAGTTTTGAAGGAGGAGCTTCCCCTTCACATGCACTTGTGCAATGCATAGCAGCAGGAGGATCCGATCCTCATTGTATGCTGAGAGATCATAACTACTGTTTTAGTAGTCTCACAAAAAAAAAAAAGAATAGCAGTCAACTGCTGCCACCAACCATGGCTGTTCAGCAGGGCTCCCTCTTCACAGTAGTATGTGCAGATCTACTTTGGTGAACTTTTCCATCTTCTCCTGTTTCCTGCAGGGGTATTATCTGTGCTTGCAAGGATTCAATTAATGCCATTGATGTGGAATGTTGTTCCATTCATCACCAGCCACTGCATCTAATGAATAGGATAATCTAATTCTCCCCAAATAAATATGACACCAAATTAAAAGAGTTCATAAGCAGCCTCCAAAATGGAGTGAGTTTGTTTCAATTTATTGCCTTTTAAATTTCAATGGATCCCTCAAGTACCAACCTCACATAAACAAGTCAGTGATTGAGGCTGAATGTTTATTATCACAAATGTTTGCCTCTTCTATACCAGAATTGAGTATTAGTATTAGATGGAAGAACAGCTAACAGAAGGTCATCCAAATGCCACAGTTTTTAACCATGGTTTTTCTAAGCTAGTGAAAGAGTTTTAAAGCATGATGCACTCGTGAAATTATTTTTGTTGTGTTTCCTGTCATCAAAACAGTCAACAAAGTGGCTATGACCTATCAGTATAATATGTGAAAAGTTCACCAGGGAACCAGAAAAAAAGTAATAATGCCCACTGGATACTTGGATAGTTTAAGAAGGGGTTTATCTCCATCAAAAAACAAAACAAAACAAAAAACACTCCAGCAGCTCATCCAGCTTTTTGTCAGGTCTCATTTCCTTTGGGAAGCAGCTGTTATTCAGATGATTGCGTACATGAAGACAGATGAGCCTGTCAAACTCTTTGAATTTAGCCTGGATTTCAGGGTCCTAGGCTGTCTGAGCTGCTTTACCAGGCTACTTGGCAGGAAAAAGGTAAGTAGTGTGACTGTGGATTTATTTCTTACAGGATGATCTAGATAAATAAAACAAAAAAAGAAGAGAACTAGAGACTTAGTTTGGTGCTTACAAGCTGCATCATATTGGATCATCAGTTTCTTACTCAACGTGATATCTGGTGCTTCAGAAGAAACAGATCTTGTTATTTACTGCTTTGAAAATGCTATTTATTTAACAGTTTGCACCATGGCATCCGAACTCTTTCCTGAAATTAATCAATTTAGCCTCATTACAGGCAGTCCCAGGAAGTAAAGTTCTATCTCAGCTTGGCTTTTACAGTTAGCACATTGCTCATGGTGAAACAGCTCTGGCTTAGAAACACAGAGCTATCACATCTGCAGAGCAGAAAACTGCCTTGAGCAGGGATTTTCTTTCAGTCCCAGAAGTATGAGAAGCAGTGAGGAATAAATGGATTTACATAATGATTTTCAGATTCTGCAGGACATCTTTCATTCCAGCCCCACACATTTCATTTGTGATGTGGGGACTCAGAAACCCTCGCCTACCTTGCCTGCACGGAGAGAGCTAAGGCTGAGGCGGTGATGGCATGGAAATGACCATGAGATCTTGTTGCATTTAAGCAGTATTTCCTTCAATTAATGTGAATAATTGGCACGACCTTAGTAAAAGCGATATTTCTGTTCAATTGTGAAGGAAACTTTTTTTGAGTCTAGGGAGTCAGTGAGCAGAATGTTGAATGAACGTTCTCTTATTTCAGGTTAGGAAAAATTGTTACTAAGTAGCTAATAAGTCACATCTGAACAACAAGGTGCGTTTGTAGTCATTGGGCATTATTTCTTACAAAAATATTTCTGTCATCCTGTCCTTTGCTTCCTAGCAAAGTAATGAAGTAATGTTAGAGTGAAAACTCCGGAAGGTGTGGAAAGGAGAAAACAACCAACTATCACAGAAAGACAGAAGAGCTGTTTGGTGATTTTGATACGCTTCATAGCATTTAATCAGAGCTCTGGCAAAGCTAGAGGTTGACATCGGCTGTACTCTTCCTCTTCCTTTCTCTTCCGTCTCCTCTGTGGTCTGGTGTTCCGGTTTAAACTCATTCAGAATTTAGTCCTCACCACGTCTTTTCTGCTAGAGAAGACTGCTTGTGAAGTTAAAAGCAAGGACTCTTTCCTCTCTTATGAAGAATATCAGCCTACTTTATGGCAAAAAGAATGAGGGATTTTTCAGCTCAGTGACTGAACCACAGAACTGAAGGAAGCCTGAGAGGAGTCGGCTTAAACTAAAACAGGAAACTAGGAGGTTTTTAGGGAAGTTAAAAAAAAATCATATTCTGAGGCAAACTGAAATAGTCATTGTTTTCCTCTCCAAAACGTCACGTCTCAGGTTCAGATGAACGAAACCTTTAAATACTTGTTTTTCAGCTCGAAATAGTTTCTAAAATAAAGCTGCCATTTTAAAATCAATATATGGAAATGTTGACTTTCACTTTTCCTTCTTCTGGTGTCTGACATTTATTTATAAGTTCAATTTAATTTACGTCCCCCAGATGCCATTTCTCAGCGAATACACTACTCCCAGTGACATTTTCCCCACTCCAGACTGTGATTGTAAGCTCTTCTAGAACATTGCTACACATGACTCAGTTCCTGCTTGGACTGTAACTCAATTTCAAAGCTTACTGTCATCTGTAACTCCAAAGAACAATTTGAGCTGAAATCCTAAATTGAATTACAGATTTGTATTGCATTGCTCACTATTTATTAATAATACTGTGCCTACAACATATCCTGTTCTTCATTACCACTGAGAGAAAAATACTGGTTCCTCTGTGTGTTCCAGAGCTATTTATTTCTCCAGTGTTAGATTCCTGCATGTAGAGTCCACGGAAATCTGCATTTCTGTAGTAAGTACTTTTATATAGCAAGCAATGCAGAAAAGGTTTTTCAAGATTACAAAACCACTCGAATGCATTTTTATGACTTACATGCCATAGAAAAAATATCACCATATATATTCTTCTAGTTTCAAAGAAGTACTAAGTGTTATGGGATAGTCTCCAGGAGGCTTGAACTCCCATAGTGTTAGGGTATTAGGTATTGGGTGCACAATTTTTTGTCTGAAATGTCAGTCCCAAGTCTCCTAAGGATGCGAGTAATCCGAGGCATGATGCAGACACACTGGGACTAATTGAGATTTGGAACAGGAAGGGATATTGGGAAAACAGAAGCACAGCTTGAACAAATCATACTTTCCGCCAAACGGACAGGAGCCCAGGTCCCCAGGGCTGACTGTTTCTGTCATCTTCTGGGAGGGCAGTCAGACATAAATCACAAACTATGATTTTTTAATTTATTTCTGCAGCTTAACTAAGGTTTCTTAGTAAACAGCAAACTTTCTACTGATAATTTCTGGGAAACTCAGGGATGAGTCCTTTGAGTTCAAATGTATGACACCAGAAGAATGAACAACTGCTTACAAGCCCAAGTATTGTTTGCAGTGATGGGAATGGTGGAGATTGGAGTGACCCTCTTGTTTACATGTGGTCTGAGGAGAAGAGGTCACTGCACTGCATTGAACAAAACATCTCTATACCGCTGCTGCGGTCTCCCCAGCATGGGGACATACTGCACTTATTGACCCTGACCACTACAAGACTGAAGAGTCTTTGGAGTCAGCTCAGGCATTTGGGTACAGGGCAGAGGCTGAAGTAAAACATGCTGTGTCTTTGGTGCAGACCCACCTTTGCAGCTCACAGGTTTATAGTATCTTCCCTGCACGGGAGACACCTTCCAATAAGCCACAAGAAAGAAGTGCAGTTTCATCATCAGGTAGCAACCTTGCCAGCAAAATGAGATCCTTCAAGAGAGCCTCAACACTAGAAGACTCTATCATCTCATCTAAATGCTTGTGGCAGGCAGTACTTCCTCATCACAGCACATTACATTAACAAATCAACACTAATTTCCCATCAGCTTATGAAGTTAACAATAAAAAATTGTATTTTCATTCAGAAAAGCTCCCATTCACTCAGCATGGAGGATACTCTCCCTTCAGACCCCCCTTCTGCCCGACTCACAGTGACCAAAGCTGCTGTCCATGCTAGTATGACCCATGTCCCTGTGTTGCTCCCTGCACACTGTGCTGTCCTGCATTTTAGCCAACTCTGTGCTCTGAGCAGAAGCACTGCTTGGGCTGCCCCACAGAACCCAGCTCTGGTGCCTCACCTGTGGCCTTTCCCTGGAGCTCCAAAAAAAAATAAATCAAATTAAATCTTAAGGGTGGGAAGATTGGAAAAAGAGCTCTCATTTTCCCTACTTACCGTTCACTTCTTTCACTTCCTGACTTGAGCAATGGCTTTATTAATCTCTGTTTGAACACTTAAATACATTTCACCACCAATTGACTCCAAACTGTTTCAAAACGGAGGTGCAAATGAAGCCAGGCCCACCCAACGTTTTCTTCATCTCTACAGAAGTCCCAGCAATAAGACCACCTCTTCTGCAAAGCCTTCCTTTGCCCATGGCTGGCCACCACCTGGTGAACCTGCAGTCATTCTTTGGGCTTCTAGAACACACCTACTCCAGGATGCTGGGAGAGTCAAGTAACAGCTACCTTTCTCTGGAATCTGAGCCTTTGGGGGTTAAACATTCTTTAATTTGCACACATTGACATCATAGCTTGAATAGCTATGAATAGCTTGAAGCTTTCCTTGGGATCAGGAACAGCCCTGGTAGCTGCAGTCAGCTTATCACTGCACACACCCAGGTGTGAGCTGAGCAGAGAGTTGCAGCACCTGCAGCCCCCAGCTCTCACCCAGGCAGGGGCTTGGCCCCGGGGCACAGCAAGGTGCAGGGGGCAGCTCCCATCTCCAGACACACAGCTCTGCCCGCAGCACGGAAGCTGGAGGAAGGCTGGCATGCAGGCAGTGGAAGGCAGGCACCAGGCTCGGGCATTTCTTACCGTGCCCCCCTCACAGTCTGTGTTGTGTTTTGCTTTGCCAAGCATTTATCTTGATTTTTTTAAATTTTTTTTTATTTTTATTTGTGCAACAAAATCGTGTTACTTCAACTGGGAGCGAATAGAAAGATCCTGAGTCAATATTTGCGTTTGGAAAGGACTGGTTAGAACAGCTTAGGAATTGATTCCGCTTTATTAAAGCACCTGTTCACCCGGGGAACATTTTAGCAGCAATCAATATGTAATTAAATCTTTATTGAAGTTTTACAATTGTTTTGTTTCCCAGCAATTACGTTGATAGAATGAGCTTCCCTCAGCGGTTCCCTGTGAGCTACGGGCTCCTCATCTCACCCCGTCCGGGTGCTGTTGACAAATGGGGACCTCGATGACACGGAAGCAGCTCCCACCCATGCCCACGAGGGCCGACCCTCAGGGCGATCTCGAGCCCGTACTGCAGTGCGGCTATCCCCCCGTTAGGTGGCACTGCAAGCACGGCTATCTCCGCAGCCGGCAGAACTAAGGGGAAGCACTTCGGCGGCACCTACCCTTCTCAGCCCCCGACCCTGCTCTCCTGAGGGCGGCCAGATGCGTGTTTGGAAGTGTTAACTGGAAATACGAAGCCCTTTCCTCCAGCAGCCAGGTCCCACATGCTAGTGCAGCTTGCCCTAAAACTACAAACTATGCCCTTGTCCTACAAAGGGGCCTGAGTATTAAAAATATTCCAGGAGAGGTTAGGCAATACGAGATGACAGACCCAGCACCTATAATCAATCAGTAGCATCAACGAATAGCATCAGCATAGTTAATTGAACCGAGGCAAAAAAAAAACCCTGCAATATAAAACTATTAGGAAGTTCAGATACATTCACTGAAGGCAATTTTCTCTTCCACCAACATCTGTAAAAACAACCCCAAACCTACTTATTCACCAGTAGCAACCAGGATGTTTATGACTCAGCTTGAGTGAATATTTTTCCAAGAAGAAAAAGAAAACAAACTTTTTTTTTTCCTTTTTGATATATGATATGCATTTGCATAAGACACTTCTGATTTTAGAGGCGGGGGGGGGGTGGGCGGTGGAAGAGACTTCAGCAGAAATAACACAGTTGGCGACCAGGCCACTGAAAATTA